>MASP02000048.1:144396-171144 GCA_001693025.2 Colletotrichum lindemuthianum | reverse complement strand
TATAGACTTTAGATACTAATATACTATATATAACTCTCTTTAACTTAATAGAGGAGAAGTAGATAATATTACCTCTAAGTTTAAAGATATTATTATCCTTACTAATCTTTTCTATTCCTAAGATAATAATAAACTCCAGCTGGGATATTATATTATTATTATTAGTAAAGAATCTATTAATAAAAATATATAATCTTACTATCCTGATATTAGTAGGGATAAATATTAAGCCTCTCTTATAGTTTTTTATCTACTATATTAGATATTTATTAAATTTTTTAATATTCTCCTCTATTAGTTCTTAATATTAGGCTGTAACAGAGAGGTTAAAATATACCTCTAGTTAGTATATAGAAGTAATATATATTCCTTATACCTATTATTTAATATATATTAACTTTATAGTCTTAAATATATAATTAATAAGCTTAATTTTCTTACTTTATCCCTTTTAAGTAAGAATAATATTATTATTATCCTTCAGAGTAATTACTCTACTATTAAATATAAAGAGTTTATATTATATAAATATTAACTTCAGTTTAGCTGCAAATTCCACTTACTAGAGTTCCTCTTCTTCTTTATTATTAAACTTAGGTAAATAGATACTAAGGATATTATTTATTTATATACTTATAATCCTAAAGTATAGATTATTAAGCTTAGAAATTATAAGATATAGATTATATAATAAAGTCTCTATTTATAGCTAATCCTTATAATAGTTTAAGTATATTATATACTAATAGGTACCTAACTCTATAAAGCTATATAATAGTTAAATAATAATAATAATAATACTTTCTAGATATAAACTTTATAGACTTAGAGATAGTCTCACTAGTATAAAGTAATTCAGTATTATCTCTACTTATATATATACTTATATAATATTCTAGAGGTAGACTTCTATAGGGATAACTTTTTTAAGTATTACTAATAATATTAATATTAAGTAGTAACTAATCTATTAGATTATTAGTAACTATATAAGAATATTAATTTTCTTCTAATTATTAAAGCTCTTAATAACTAACTATAACTTCTTATATAGTATATTATCTATTCTTTTAATCTTATTAATAAAATAGAAGCTAAAGATCCTTATATTATTCTATTTTCAAATGTTAAAGTGTTTGAGGCGGATTATACCTTTCGCTAGTAAAGTTTCTTACTCTATAGTATATAATCTCTTAAAAAGTCTCCCTAATATTTAAATAAAATTATATTAGTAAAGGTTGATAGCTTTAGTGATTACTTCTACCTCTTTTATTATTAAATAGATATTATAATAAATATTATCTATAAAGTTAGTTTTTATAATAAAATTTATATTTTTATATAGTTATTCTTATCTTTTTAGTTTCTCTTTATCTAACGTTATTATTAATATTTTCTCTTCTAAATATCTATCTGATAGTTAATTATCCTATTAATTTTAATCTTCTACCTCCTTATTATATAGCTAGTAATATAACTTAACTATTATAGATCTAAAGATACTAAGTTTACTATCTATCTTTATAATATATATCTTACTATTAATTAAGAGGAGTCTAAAAGATCCTATCTATCCTTAATATTTATAGTAGATATATACTTCTAATTATAATAGTAAATAATAAATAGTAACTATTAAGAAACTATTATATATACTTAGAGTATTAGAGACTTACTATTAAGTATAGATTTTATATATTTTCTCTATTACTTTCTAGATAGCTACTATATATCTTATTATATCTAGAGATAGTAGTGACGTTAGGTTAAAATATAAATATACTCTAAAAACTAGCAGAATTAATATAAAGCTATTTAGACTACTTATATTATTAATAGCCTTAATAATACTTTATAGTATCTCCTCTCTACTGATCTCTAGTATCTTATCTTAAATAATTTTATATACCCTCTATAGGAGAATATAGTAATATTTAACCTTACTAATATTATTATAAGCTTCAACTAGTATAATCTTAACCTTACTATCTATATTATTAGCTTCTCTCTTAAAATTTTCAGCTATAAAATTATATTATATATTAGTAATAATCCTATCTAGAAGTTCTTAATATATATTAATCTAATATACTTTCAGTATATACTATATATCCTCTATAAAGATACTTCTTATAAACTTTATAACTATAAATACTATTAAGATGTTAATAGTATATAATATAAACTTATTACTATTAAGATATATAATATTAACAATAATCTCTATATTAAACTTACAGTTATCCTTAAAGCTAAACTTAAACTAATATAATATTTTACTATTTATCTAATATTAATAGTAATTCTTTATAATTACTATAATCTTATTAGTAGTTACAGCTTCGCCCGCTCTCTTAAGTATATTATTTAACTTATAGACACTAGAGTAACTAAATCTCTTATAAAGTTACTATATTTCTATCTCTATAAGGAAGTTAATAATTTTATTATAAGGATACTCTTATATTAAGAACTATAAGTATCTATTATATCTCTCTATAGGTAGTAATACTCCCTCTTACTTAATCTTATTATTAAGGTTATTAAAGTATATTCTGAAATAATCTATATTAGGGAGATTGAGTAGAAATAGTATAGCTATAAATATAATATTAAAATTAATATCTCTAAAAAGTATAAGTATCCTAATAACATTAAGACTTATAAATTCTTACCTATCTCTAAATCTAATATTTATCTTTAAAGCTTTCTTATCTAGTAAAATATTAGGAAAGATCCTCTAGAGAGCTTTAAGTTATTATATACTTCTAGTAGAGGATCTGCCTACTTCAGTATCTAGTAGGATATCTTTAAAAATAACTTCTAAATACTATAAAGTTAGGAAGGTTTCTAATTTATTAGTAGTTATTAAATAACAAAAAATATAATCCTGAAGGATTTCTATAAGCTATATAAAGTTAATAGTTTCCTTTTTACTATCTATTATAGTAAAATAGATAACTATAAAGTTATCCTCTAATATCTCTTCTATATTATCTTTCACTTCCTCTATTATCTTCTATATAAAGTTAATATTATTAAGGTATATTACAATCTCCTCTACTAATATAATATTAATAATAAACATCTTTTTAAATTGTAGAGTAGTAGCTTTACGTTCCTCTAGAGTATATTTTATTAATTAGTATTTATTCGCTAGTTTTAAGTATACTTAATACTTACTTTATATATCCTTACTTTATACTTTCTTATAGAGTCATCCTGAGATAGTTTTATTATCCTGTAAATATTATAAATAAAGTAGTTAAGAGTAGTTAAAATATTAGTTCCACTCTTAGCTATTATATATATAGTCCGCAAGAAATTAGTTATAATCTAAGATATAGTTAACTTTTTATTTTAATTATCTCTTTTAATTTTTAAGTATCTCTATTATTTATTTATATAACTTATTAATAGTTAGTTTAGTTTTATTAATAATATTATAGAGTATATTAATTATATCACATACTTAATATATAGTTATATATATCTCCTTATTAATTTTCTCCTATAGATCTTATAGGTTCAGATAGATATATTAAAGGAAGTTAATCTATATTATTATTACTCTAAATATCTTAATTATATTAGTATACTTATAGTCTTTAGTAAAAACCTTAAGATTTATATTCTTCCACTCTCTATAGTAGTTAAAGTAGACTGTAAGTATCTTAAACTTATCTCTAACTATTCTAGCTATCTGAGTGATTAAGAGGTTATCTTAAATTAGTAAAACTAATATCTTATAGTATAAATATATTTATCCTACCAGTATATTATTAAATACTCTCCCTACTATATTCCAGCTAATATTATAACTAATATATTTAGTAATAAATATCTATATTTTATCCTTAAAAATATTATACTCCTCTCTAGTATATTTATTATTTATTCTGTAAGTTTTACTGAATAATAATTTAACTTTCTTGTGAGGTTAGTTAAATAAAATATAGTATTTCAGTATTAACTAATATTCCCCTCTAAGGTAAGTATAAAATCTCAGGAGTCTAATTAGCTCTAAATATCTTTCCTCCTTATTAGTAATATTAATTATCTTTTTAGTCCTCAGTAAGTTAATATCTATATAAATATCTAAATTTATAAGCTATAAGCTTAGTATTAATATTATCCTTATTATTAATATTATTAGTATTAACTATAGAGTAATTATTCCTATTATTAAGCCTCTAAATGTTAAGAGTTATTAATTAATAGGGATAAAACCTCCTACTCTCAGGAGATTATTAATAAAGTTAGGATCCTTTATAATTTCTTATCTGAAAGTTAAGTAGCTCTGTTAGTTAGTCTTAATACTCTCCACTATCTATCTTATTAGTATCTCCCTTATAAGGATCTCTACTAGCTTCTCTCTAATTATATCCTTATCTATAGAGAAATATATATCTTTCCCTATAAGGTAGTTCTTAAAAACTTATATTAACACTCTCTCTATATTATTAAAATATTCTAAAGTTTATCCCTTAAAGTTAATATAGTAAATTTCTTATACTTTATTAAAATAGATATTTTATCTTTTCTATAGATAAATATAATAGTAAATAAAAGTATTATTAAGTATATTATTATTAATATTTATTCAGAGTTTAATATTCTCACCTTATTACTAAAATATAACCTTTTAGTATATCCCCACTAGTATTTTTACCTCTATATATTAGAATACTTTTTTATATTTATTAACTTCAGCTGCAGGAATATTATTATTATTTATATCCTTATAGTAACTATTAATAGGATCTAGAGAGGAAAACATATTTAGAGTATTAAGTCAGGAGAATATCTATAGTTAATATAGCTTTATTATATCTCAATCGCAAGTATTTCTCTAAAAACTACAGCTTCAGAAGTATATATACTTATTAGATAAATTACTACTACTAAATAGATATCTCCTTCTAGTAAAAACCTTATTAATATCTTCTAATTTAAAATCTTTATTAATTTACTAAACACTATTCTTTACTAATAACGCTAGTAATAAATTAGTATACTTCAGTAGTAACTTTATTGGAGCTTATTATAGAGGTAGAAGTAAGTTATGATTTAATAATAATATTATTAAGGTTGTTAGTAACTTAGTTTAGTTCTTTATTATATAAATATACTACCTACACTAAATAGGGATAATAAATAGAGATTAATAATATTATTAGTTACTTATTTTTACGTAGTCTAGTAACTATCTCTTAGCTTATTATCACTATAGAGGGCAGCTTTAAAAATAAGCTATAATTATTAGTTAGTTAAATATATAGGTAGGAATAAAGGATAGTAGTTTCTTAATACTTTTTATCTTAATATTAGTTATAATATCTTAATAAATTACTATATTCTGAGGGATTCTAATTAGAATATTTCTCTACTATAGTTACTTATAAAATATCAAGAGAAAAGATTACAGGTTAATACTATTACCTGGTTTTGGATCCAGAATATTTATATATTAATTTATATTATTAATTATATTTTTATAATTATTCCTAGGATCTCCTTACTATATAAAATAAGAGTTTCTTTCTTTATTATTATTCTTATTATAGTTAAATCCTAACTACTAAGTAAGCTATATTATAAGTATAGATATATTAATTAAGATATTTTACTTCTTCTATATAATATTAGAAGGAGCGTTTTCAGTATGTTATTTTTGGTTACTAATATATTATATCTACTATTATTAAAGTGTTCTCTTATCTCTCGTCAGTTAAATATATGTAAAATATTAAAAAGTAGTAGTGAGAGATAGTAGTTTTTATTTTAGGTTCTTTTCTTTTAGTTATACTAATCTTATTATCTTATTTTAGTATTTACTACCTTAATTTAATATTAATCTAAATTATCTTTTTATTATATAGTAGATATAATATAATATTAAGTAAATAGGTTATTATAAGGTTATCTTTACTTCTATTTCTATCGTAAGTATAATATTAATAATTTCTCTTAGGGTAGTATATAGTTATAATATCTTTAAGTTACCTATTTCTGCTTAGAAGCTATCTATAGGGTCCCTTAGGAGGTATTATAATCTTATCTCTTTAGATATTCCTTACTGATCTGTAGTTAAGTAGTAGTAATAAGTACTAACAGTAGTTGAACTACTGATTAGTATTAGTTTATAACTGGTAAATATTCGTAATCGATCGATTTAATATAACTAGGTCGCAACTGATAGTTTCTATTTCATTATATTTAAGTCTATATTACGGCGTATACGTACACGCTATACGCCGTTGGGATTAATCCGTAGGATAATACCTCTCATCTAATTAGTGTAAAAAGTGGGGCACTCAGTGTGTCACCCACTGCTATAGCTTTTGCCACATCGGTGCCTAGTTAACCTGATATTAACTTTATAAAAAGTAAGAATATTAATATAGCTCTAGATATAAAAGTAATTATCTTAAGTAGAAAACTTTATACTATAATTTATTATAACTGAACTGGAAAGTTACTATAATATTATAATTACTAAAATTATAGATATAAAGGAATCCTCTATTAATGTTTAGTAAAATATAATATTTACACTGAGAGATATACTAAAAATAAGTATTTTTATACTGAAATTAATTATTAAAAATATACTAATTATATAGAATTCCACTCTTCTATTAGTAAAACCTACTAATCTAGAATTATAATATAGTAAGCCTTATAATATAAAAAAAGCCTAATAAACTAGAGATATAGTATTTATATAATAGATATTAGGATAGATAAGAATACTAGTTTAGGAGAGGAGGAAACTCTAGAGACTCTTAAAACCTATAATATATTAAGTAATATAAACTAATAATAAATAATACTAACTATATTAGATAATAAGATTAACTGTTATAGAATTCCTTTAAGTTAAACTCTATATAAGTTATTTAACTCTAAAATACTTTAGAATCAAGAGATTCTAGTTAGAATTACCTAAGAAGTAGTTACTTATAAGGAACTTAAGATTCTAGTAGTGTAAATTATTACTAATATAATATAATAGATAGCTTATATTTCCCCTAGTGAAACTAATAGTTTAGATTACAGTCTGAATAAAGATTATAATCTAATAGCTAACTACTATTAATATACTAATAGGGTAAACTAATAACTAAAGAACTTAAATCTAGATATACTAAAGAAAATCTAGAATAAAATCCTAAGACTTTAGTATATCCTTTACTAGAGTATTATTAATATCTAAGTAGTAAGTAAAGATATTAATAATTTTAAGAAGATCAAGAGAGTAAAGTAACTAAACTTACTTATATTAGATACTTTAAGACTAAAACTAGAGGGAACCTCTAAGAAGCTAATTATATATAAGAGAAAAGTAACTTCACTATTATCTACTAATATATTTATTCCTAAGGAGGATATTATAGATATATTAAGACTAAGTAAGTAGTAGAGATACCTTATTGTTAGTTTCACTAGGGGAAGGTATGTTGTACGTATTATTACGTATAGTATACCGATGGGGTTGAAGGTGTTAATATTCGTGGTGCGTAGCCTATAGACTACATATAGGCTAGATCTAGATACCCTAGGCAATTAGTTACTAATTGCCTGGTAGGTAGTAATAACTAGTAGCTAGTTGTCACTAGTAGCTAATTTCTGCCACTAGGTTATACTATATAGTTAGTATACTATAAGATTCTAATAGTTTTATAGCTATTATACTACTAATATAGTAAACTTTCTTTTTACTTTTTAACTATAATATACTATATCTCTATATATAAGATAAAATTAATTAAATAACTTAATTCTTTAAATTAAATACTTTTCTAAATTCCCTCTTTTTATTCTGAATAAGTAACTTATTTCTCTATATAAACTAATATATTATTTATATTAATAAATTTCTCTAGAGTATATTTTAGAGATCTTTTAGTAAAAATATTAGTAAGATTATTCTCACTATTAATCTACTATACTTTATAGAGTTTTTAATATTTATATAATTACTTTAAGATTATAATATTAATTATAAGCTTCTTTTTTTCATAATATTAAGTATTATAAAATATTTATATAATAAATATAAGTTAGTATAGATAATTATAGAAATAGAAAGAAAGTTATAATAAACTATAATTTTTTATAAAAATATAGTAATAATATATATAAAGTTTATATTAGTAATTATAATATAGATTTCTGAGGTAAATATACTTCTAGTTACTTTTTTATTTTTAGTTAAAAAGTAATAAACTAAATTACTTTAGATTATAAATTTATCTTTATTAGTAGCTATCTTTTAGCTTAGAATTATTATAAATTCTAGTTAAAATAATAAATTAATATTATTAGTAAAGAAATTATTTATAAAAATATAGAGATATACCTTAGAGAGGTTAAGAGAGATAAAAATTAACTTTCAATCTAAATATTCTATTTACTATTTAATATACTTATTAAGAGTAGTAATATTATTACTAGAGGGTTATTATTATTATATTATATATAAAAAGTTAAAAAATACTTCAGGCTAGTAAATTAAAATAATATATATTTTATATATATATATTATTTAATATAACTTTTTTTAAGTATCTTAAAGTTTATAAGAATATTAATAATAATAAATTTATAATCTTAGTTTTTTTACTTAAGAAGGAGGTTTTTACCTTAGAGGGAGAATATATTATTATTAAATACTTATAAAATTAACTTTATAAGGAAGATTTTAGATTTTACTATAAGAGAGATTTTTACTAATTCTTTATCCTCTTATTAAGTAAAAATAGTATCAGAAAGACTAAAGATATTATTAGTTTATATACTAATTATACTAAATACCTTATTATTAGGTTACAATATAAGAAAGTAAGAATTATAAATAGATATTTCTATATATAATTATTCTTTATAATATTTTAAATATATTACCTACTAGTAAATACTAGCTTTAGTTAAACTATAAAGTAGTTTAATAATTATTATTATAGATTCTAGAGAATATTAGTTTTGAAGGTAAGTAAGTAGTTTAGCTATAATATATTTTATAGATTTAGTTTTAGCCTAAATATAAATTTAAATAATATCTCTTAGTTAGAAGAGGAAACTTTTATCTTTTATTAATATAGAGATAATAACTATAATTAAATTTTAGCTACTTTTCTAAATTATAGAAAACTAAATAAAAATTATAAATTTCCTATTATCTTTAAAACTTTAGATTATAAGCTTTAACTTCTTATATATTTAGTTATTATTCTTATTCTTAATTTTATTAATAATTTAAAACTTAAAAATAGTATAATCTTCATAGAGAATAGAATTATACTGGATAATCTTAACTATATTATTATTAATAATATTTCCCACTTTCTTTTTTATTAACTTTTTAAAAGGAAAGTTAGGAATAATAATAATCTTTTTTTAGCAGAGGAATTAAGAGAAAGTTAGGTTAGCTTCTTTCTTAACTATAAGGAAGATTGTAAATTCATCTTCTTAGTTACCTTCTTATTAAAAAAGTTTTCCTTAGTTAAATATAGCTCTCGAGAGTTTAAGGAATAACTCTATAGTTCTCTAATATTTAGTATATTTACTCTTATTAGAAGGTAGTAATATATTTTTTTAATATAAGGAGGGAGGATATTATTATTTTTTAGTATCTCTAGAGTATCTAGAAGTTTAAGAATAATAGGAAATAATATTATAGTAAATAAAGCTTCTTAAGAGGAATCTCTAATCTTATTAATATTATTATTATTATATTTATAGTAAAGGTATTTTTATACTTCTATTAGAATATATAGTTAAGAAGAAGTATTATTATTTTTATAGTATATTTTTATAGTAGTTAAATAGAATTCTTAAGAATTATAAGGAAAGTTAATAATATATATTTTACTATAAATAGTAAGTAGGTAGAAGGAACTTTACTATTTTTTCTTTTCTTACTATATATATATATATAAAACTATAGTGGGAAGCTTATAACTTATAATATATTAAAATTATTATAAATAACTATAGTAATATTAATAATCTTTTTTATATATTTATAATATATAGTTTTAGTTACTTTTTAGACTGTTTATATTTATAAGATTATCTCTAGAGATAGAGTAAAATCCTCAGTAAGCTAGAGGTAAGCTCTAAAAATAAGAAGTGTAAATATAAGATTATTTAGGCTAATAGTGTTATTTATTAACTTATAAGTAGCCTAAAGATAATACTCTTATAATAATAATAAGTATTCTTAATAGTAAATTTTATATATATAATAGAGAATAATATAGTAATATTCTACCTTACTAATATTATTATAAACTTTAATAAATATAATTCTGATAGTTAAGCTTATTATTTTAGCTTCTAAATAGAAGTCTTTAGATTAGAAGTTTATTTTAGTATTAGCAGAAATAAAATCAGGTTAATTTAGGTAAATATTAATCTAGTATACCTTAAAGGTTTCCTATATTAGTTTTACTGAAATATTAAGTAGGAATTAAGTAGTATTAAAAACTATAGCTATATTAATAACATAGAGAATAAAATAATTATCCTTAAGAAAAAAGATATTGTTAGTTTACAACTGGTAAACGTCGTAATCGATCGATTTATTATAACTGGGTTGTAACTAGTGGTCTCAAATTATTTATATCTAAGTTTACGTTATAGCGTATATGTATACGCTATATGCTATTAGGATTAATCTGTAGGATAATCTCTCTTATCTAATTAGTCTAAAAAGTGGAGTATCTAGTATGTTACCCACTATTATAGCTTTTACCATATTAGTGCCTAGTTAACCTAATATTAGTAATACTCTCTTTTGTGGCGAAAGCGTAAAATAGCATTAAATATCAAAACAGCGTAAAACGCAAAAATAGCGTAAAACGCAAAAGAAGTATAAAGCGTAAAAACAGCATAAAATACAAAAATAGTGTAGAATATAAAAAACCTAGCCACTAGTTATATATATTTTTTTAGGTATACTAAAAAGTAATTAAATATTATAAATAATATTTACTTATAAAAGTACGCTTTTTAATTATTACTACTTAGATACCTTAAAGTCCTTCTATAGTAATACTTTCTGTTTACTTTCTTTATCCTTATATCCTCCTCTCATTACCCTCTGTAACTTTAGTAATCTATCCTTCTATCCTTATAATTACTTTATTTATAATAATAAATATTTTAAGAACTTAGTTATTAGATACTTTAGTTATACTATTAGTAAAATTATCTTTACTATTAATCTATTAGATCTTAAAGATCTCCTTTCTCTTATATAATTATTATAATATTATAATATTAATTATAAGATACTTCTCTTTAATAATACTTAACTTAATAAGATACTTATAGAGAGAATAGAAGTTAGTATATATTACTATTAGTATTATTAGTATCTTAAGATATTTAGTTACTTACCTAAAAGTAGTAGATATTATATATTCTATATTAACTTCTATAGTTATATTATAAACTTTAGATACTAATATATTATATATAATTTTCTTTAACTTAGTAGAGGAGAAATAGATAATATTATCTCTAAACTTAAAAATATTATTATCTTTACTAATATCTTTTATCCCTAAAATAATAATAAATTCAAGCTAGAATATTATATTACTATTATTAACGAAAGATCTATTAATAAATATATATAAAGTTATTATCTTAATATTAGTAGGGATAAATATTAAACTTTTTTAGAATTATCTATATACTATACTAAGTATTTATTAAGTTTTTTAATATCCTCTAATATTAAATCTTAATATTAAGCTGTAATAGAGAGGTTAAAATATACCTCCAGTTGGTATATAGAGATTATATATACTCCTTATATTTATTATTTAATATATATTATTTTTATAGCTTTAGATATAAAGTTAATAAGTTTAATCTTCTTACTTTGTTCCTTTTAGGTGAAAATAATATTACTATTATCCTTTAAGATAATTATACCTCTATTAAATATAAGGAGTTTATATTATATAAATATTAATTTCAGTTTAGCTATAAATCCTACTTACTAGAGCTTCTCCTCTTCTTTATTATTAAACTTAGGTAAGTAGAGTCTGAAGATATTATCTATTTATATACTTATAATACTAAAATATAGATTATTAAGCTTAGAGATTATAAGATATAAGTTATATAATAAAATCTCTATTTATAGTTAGTTTTTATAGTAGCTAGAGTATATTATATACTAATAGGTATCTAACTCTATAAAATTATATAATAGTTAAACTATAATAATAATAATACTCTCTAGATATAAGTTATATAAACTTACTAGTAACTTTACTAGTGTAAAGTAATTTAGTATTATCTCTACCTATATATATATTTAGATAATATCTTAGAGGTAAATCTCTATAGAAGTTACCTTTTTAAATAATACTAATAGTACTAATATTAAGTAATAATTAACCTATTAGATTATTAGTAACTATATAAGGATATTAATCTTCCCCTAATTATTAAAGTTTTTAATAACTAATTATAACTTCTTATATAGTATATTATCTATATTCTTAATCTTATTAATAAAGTGGAGGCTAAAGATCCTTATATTATTATATTTCTGGATGTTAAAGCGTTTAAGGTAAAATATACTTTTTACTAAGAGAGTTTCTCACTCTATAGTATATAATTTCTAAAATAGCTTCCCTAGTATATAAATAAAGTTATATTAGTAAAATTTAATAACTTTAGTAAATATCTCTATCTTTTTTATTATTAGATAGATATTATAGCAGACGTTATCTGTAAGTTTAGCCTCTATAATAAAGATTATATTTTTATATAGTTATTTTTACTACTTTAGTTTATCTGTATTTAATATTAGTGTTAATATACTTTCTTTTAGATATTTATTTAGTAGCTAGTTATTATATAGATTTTAGGTTTCTATCTTTTTAGTATATAGTTAACAATATAGTTTAAATATTATTAATCTAAAGACATTAGGTTTATTATCTATCTCTATAATATATATTTTACTATTAATAGAGATAAGCTTAAAAGGTTCTATCTAACTTTAGTATTTATAATAGATTTATACTTCTAATTAAAAGGATAAGTAGTAGACTAAAGTAATAGAGGGATTATTATATATACTTAGAATATTAGAAACTTACTATTAAGTATAGATTTTATATATTTCTTCTATTACCTTCTGGATAGTAACTATCTATCTTATAATATCTAGAGATAGTAGTAATATTAAGTTAAGATATAGATATATCCCAAAAATTAATAGAGTTAGTATAAAGCTATTTAGGCTACTAATATTATTAATTATCTTAATTATATTCTATAATATCCTCTTTCTATTAATCTCTAGTATCTTATTTTAGATAACTTTATATATTCTCTATAGGAGGATATAATAATATTCTACTTTACTAATACTATTATAGGTTTTAATTAGTATAATTTTAATCTTGCTATTTATACTATTAGCTTCCTTCTTAAAGCTTTCAGCTATAAAGTTATATTTTATATTAGTGATAATTCTATATAAGGGTTCTTAGTATATACTAATCTAATATACTTTTAGAGTATATTATATATCCTCTATAGAGATACTCTTTATAAACCTTATAGCTATAAATACTATAGAGATATTAATGATATATAGTATAGATTTATTACTATTAAGATATATAATATTAATAATAATATCTATATTAAACTTATAGTTATTCTTAAGGTTAAATTTAAATTAGTATAGTATTTTATTATTTATTTAGTATTAGTAGTAGTTTTTAGTAATTACTTTAATCTTATTAGTTATTATAGTTTCGCCTGCTCTCTTAAATATATTATTTAACTTATAGACGCTAAGGTAGCTTAATCTCTTATAAAACTACTATATTCCTATCTCTATAAGGAAGTTGATAATCTTATTATAGAGATCCTTCTAAATTAAAAACTATAGATAGTTATTATATCTCTCTATAGGTAGTAATACTCCCTCTTACTTAATCTTATTATTAAGATTATTAAGATATATTTAGAGATAGTTTATATTAGGGAAACGTAGTAGAAATAGTATAATTATAAGTATAATATTAAAGTTAATATCTCTAAAGGATATAGATATCTTAGTAATACTAAGATTTATAAAATCTTACCTATCTCGAAATTTAATATTTATCTTTAAAATTATCTTATTTAGTAAAATATTAAGTAGGATCCTCTAGAGGGCTTTAAATTATTTTATACTCTTAGTAGAAAGTCTACTTACTTTAGTATCTAGAAGGATATTTTTAAAAATAACTTCTAAATACTATAAAGTTAGAAAAGTTTCTAGTTTATTAGTAGTTATTAAGTAGCAAAAAATATAATTTTAAAGAATCTCTATAAACTATATAGAATTAATAGTCTCCTTCTAGCTATCTATTATAGTAAAGTAGATAACTATAAAGTTATCTTCTAATATCTTATCTATATTATTTATTACTTCCTCTATTATTTCTTCTGTAAAGTTAGTATTATTAAGGTATATTATAATCTTCTCTATTAATATAATATTAATAATAAATACTTTCTTAAATTATAAGGTAGTAACTTTATATTCCTCTGGAGTATACTTTATTAACTAATACTTATTTACTAATTTCAAGTATATCTAATATTTACCTTATATATCTCTACTCTATACTTTCTTGTGGGGCTATCCTAAGGTAATATTATTATTCTATATATATTATAGATAAGGTGGTTAAGAGTAGTTAAAATATTAGTTTTACCTTTAGCTATTATATATATAGTTTATAAGAAACTAGTTATAATCTACAATATAGTTAGTTTTTTATTTTAACTATCTTTTTTAACTTTTAAGTATCTCTATTATCTATTTGTATAGCTTATTAACAGTCAGTTTAGCTTTATTAATAATATTATAGAGTATATTAATTATATTATATATTTAGCGTATAGTTATATATATCTCCTTATTAATTTTCTCCTATAGATGTTATAGATGCAGATAGATATATTGAAGGACATTAATTTATATTATTATTATTCTGAATATTTCAACTATATTAGTATACTTATGGTTTTCAATAAAGATCTTAAGGTTTATATTCTTCTATTTCCTATAGTAATTAAAGTAGACTATAAGTATCTTAAATTTATTTTTAACTATTATAGTTATTTAAATAATTAAGAAGTTATTTTAGATTAGTAAAATTAATATCTTATAGTATAAATATATTTATCCTACTAGTATATTATTAAATACTCCTCCTGTTATATTCCAGCTAGTATTATAGCTAATATATTTAGTAATAAATATCTATATTTTATCCTTAAAGATATTATACTCTTTTCTAGTATATTTATTATTTATTCTATATATTTTACTAAATAATAATTTAACTTTCTTATTAAGTTAGTTAAATAGAATATAATATTTTAGTATTAACTAATATTTTCCTCTGAGGTCAATATAGAGTCTTAAGGTTCTGGTTAGCTCTAGATACTTCTCTTCCTTATTAGTTATTATTCTCTCAGTTTTTAGTAAGTTAATATTTATTTAAATATCTAGCTTTATTACTTATAAGCTTAATATTAGTATTACTTTTATTATTAATATTAATTATAGAGAAAGTAACTTTATTAATAAGCTTCTTAATATAGATAGTAATTAATTAATAGGAATAAATCCTCTTACCCCTAGGAGATTATTAATAAAACTAGAGTCTTTTATAATTTCTTATTTAAGAGTGAAATATTCTTATTAGTTAGTTTTAATATTTTCTACTATCTATCTTATTAGTATCTCTTTCTTAAAAATCTTAACTAATTTTTCCTTTATTATATTTTTATCTATAGAAAAATATATATTTCTCCCTATAAGGCAGTTTTTAAAAGCTTATATTAATATTCTTTCTGTAATATTAAAATATTCTAAAGTCTATCTCTTAGAGTTAATATAGTAAGTTTCTTATATTTTATTAAAATAGATATTTTACTCCTTCTATAGGTAAATATAGTAGTAGATAAAGATATTATTAAGGATACTACTACTAATACTTATCTGAAGTCTAATATTCTTACTTTATTATTAAGATATAACTTTTTAGTATATTCCTATTAGTATTTTTACTTCTATATTTTAGAATACTTTCTTATATTTATTAATATTAGTTATAAGGATATTATTATAGGTTATATCCTCGTGAGGGCTATTAATAGGGTCTGGGGAGAAAGATATATTTAGAGTATTAGGTTGGGAGAATATTTATAATTAGTATAGCTTTATTATATCTTAATTACGGACGTTTCTCTAAAAGCTGCAACTTTAGAGATATATATACTTATTAGATAAATTATAACTACTAAATAGATATCTCCTTTCAGTAAAAACCTTATAAATATCTTCCTTTTCCTCATTTTTATTAATTCAGTAGATACTATTCCTTATTAGTAATATTAATAGTAAATTAGTATATTTTAGTAGTATCTTTATAGAAGTTTACTTAAAAAGTAAAGAGTAGTTATTATTAAATAGTAATATAATTAAGATTATATTAACTTAGCTTGGTTTTTTATTATATAAATATACTGCCTGCAGTAGATAGAGATAATAAGTAATAGTATGAGGGTATTATTAGTTATACTAACTTATATTATCTAGCATATATTCTCTTAGTTTTTTATTACTATAGAGAGAAACTTTAAAAATAAGCTATAGTGGTTAGCTAGTTAGATATATTATTTTGCTATTAGTATAAATAATCCTCTTTTTATACTATTGTTTATTATTTTCTCTTCTTTTTATTTTTCTAATTTTACTATTAGTATAAATATTTCTTTTTTTTAGGATATAGTTTATTAGAAAGATTCTCCTCATAGAAGTTTTTAAGTGGATAATAATATTATTAGTTTTAGTATTCTCTCTCTTTATACTGATTATAGTATTTATTAGTTTAACTTATAATTATCGTATTATTATTAATATTTTATTAAATACTTATTAGATATCTGTAGATAGGAATAAGAGATAATAGTTTCTTGATATTTTCTGTCTTAATATTAATTATAATATCTTTAATAATCTATTATTCTTAGGGAATCCTAATTATGATATTTCTCTACTGCAGTTATATATAGAATATATAGGGTAAAAAAGTTACAAGCTGATACTATTACTTAGTCTTAAATTCAGAATATTTATATATTAGTTTATATTATTAATTATATTTTTATAATTATTCCTAGAGTCTCCTTACTATATAAAATAAAGGCCTCTTTCTTTATTATTATTTTTATTATAGTTAAATACTGACCGCTAGGTAAGCTATATTATGAATGCAGATATATTAACTAAAGTATTTTACTTCTTCTATATAATATTAGAAAGAGGGGTTTTTAATATATTATTTTTAGTTACTAATATAATATATCCATTATTATTAAGATATTCTCTTATTTCTTGATAGTTGAATATATATAAGATATTAGAGAGTAGTAGTAAGGGATAGTAATCTTATTATAAGTTCCTTCCTTTTGGTTATATTAATCTTATTATTTTATCTTAGTATTTACTATCTTAATTTAGTATTCATCTCAGTTACCTTTGATTATATAGTGGATATAATATAACGTTAAGTAAATAGATTACTATAAGTTTATTTTTACTTCTGTTTCTATTATAAGCTTATTATTAATATTTCTAGAGTAATATATAGTTATAATAGCTTTTAGTTACCTATTTCTACTCAGAAGCTATCTATAGGATCTTTTAGGAGGTATTATAATCTTATCTCTTTAGGTATTTCTTACTAATCTGCAGTTAAGTAGTAATAATAGATACTAGTAGTAGTTAAATTACTAATTAGTATTAGTTGATAATTAGTAAATATTATAATCGATCGATTTATTATAACTAGATTGTAATTAGTAGTCTCAAATTATTTATGTCTAAGTCTATATTATAGTATATATATATATACTATATACTGTTAGGATTAATCTGTAGGATGATCCCTCTTATCTAATTAGTCTAAAAAGTGGGGCATCTGGTGTGTCACCTACTGTTATAGCTTTTGCTATATCGGTGCTTAGTTAACCTGACAGATATTAATAATAACTTTCAAGTTAAAGTTAATATTATTATAGAGGGTAAATCTAAATTAAGAAGGGGTAATACTATATATCTAATATTAATAGCAGTATTTTTCAAAAGCTATAAAAGCTTCTTAATTAACTAAATATCTAGCTTTATAGAGAACTTCTTAAAGATATATAATAAATAGATATCTAAAGTAATAATAAAGTCTCCAGATTTTAATCTTTATAAAATATAAGGAAGTAAGTATCTCCTCCTTATCTAATAATATTTATAGATATTCCTATTTATATATAACTAAAATAATCTTCTTATTTTAATATAACTAGTTATAGATATTATTAAAAATAATACCTAGATAATCTATATTAGTAAGATATAATAGAAATAGGATTTTATAATGAATTATATAAAATATTATTATATTAAGTAGTATAAATATATTAATTATATCTATTATTCTTATAGATTTACTTCCTTTGAAATAAATAGAGATTAATTTTCCTCTAGAAGTTTTTAAGAGAATAGAGGGAAGGATAGTTTATTTTAGAATATTAAACTGGAAGTAGTTAGCTATAAAGTAATTAGTAGTATCTAAGTTAAATAAAATCTCTTAGAAAACTATATCTAAGTAATATTCTTTAAGGATAAATATAGATACTAAAATAATAATCTCCTTAATCCTATTATCTTCTTTTATTAGAATATAGATTACTATTTAATTCTAGAGGATCCTTATAATTTTTTAACTATTTAGAAGTATAGATTATTTTTTAAAGTTAGAAGTTTTCAAGTTATTTAAAGAGTTACTTAGAGAACTAAATATTTTAGATTAATCTTTAAGTTAATAGTTTTAGAGGTAATATATTACTTTATTATCTTTAATAGTAATTTTATAAATACCTTTAAGGTTATTATTTAAGCTTTCTATTTCCTTATACTAAATAAGAAAATAATAATAGGTAGATATTAATATATTTACTATATAGAAGTTAGATTTATATTAGTTATAAGAGTTTCTTTTCTCCTTAAGAAAGTATCTTATTAATTAGTAACTAAATTTACTATATATATAGTATTTTTTATTAAATTAGCTATATATAGTAATAGAGGTTAAGTAATATCCTTCTCTAAATAGTAGTTAGAAGTATCCTTAATAGCTGTATCTATATCTTCAGTAAGAGCTTTAAGGTAAGTTATATATCTAGTTAGTTCAGTATTAGTTTATACTAATTAATAAAGATTCCTCAGGATTATTAATATCCTTAAGTATATATTAGGATATTATAGAAGGAAGGTTTATAATAATACTAACTGCAGATTATAATTAGTTATATATTTCTTAGTATATTACTATAGGGCTAAAGAAAGCTAATTAGTATTCTAATATTCCTTAGTATATACTTAAGAGGTAGTTTCAGAAAGTAAGATTAGTATACTCTTTTAGAGGAAAGGTTTTCTGAATATATATTAACTTAGTGAAAAAGATCTTAAATACCTTCTTTCTTATTTTATTTTAGTTATTAGTAATAATATTTCTGAATATTATATTATACTAGTTAGTAAGGTAAACCTATTAACGTTTATCACTTTTAAAGTAATTCTTAATATAGTAGGCTATATTATAAAATATTATAAAATTAAGGGAATTACTAAGGTAGTTAAAGTAGTATTTAAAAGCCTAATTTTTTTATAATTAAAAAAACTTTAGCTTATATATAATTAGGTATATTTAACTTTAGATAATAATCACTAAAAATATAGATTTTTAATTTACAAATATTATAGAAAGTTTCTCTATATTTTATTTTAAAATTATATATTTGTATTAGATTAGTTATATTTTTAGCTATTAGTATATTAATAGAGAGAAATTTAATCTTCTAGTAGTTATTTATAAAATTAATATATAGAGGAGATACTATAGAAAGTAAAGTAGGAAGTTTATATTATTAATCTTAGTTATAAAGAGGTTATTATTCTTATTAATCTTAAACATTTTATTATTTAAATTATCCTTATTATTAAGGAATTATATTTATTATCAATAATAGTAAGTTAACTATAAATCTCTCTACTTATTAAGATATTTCTTAGAATTAGTTTCTTAAAGTAGCTAGATAAATATTAAGTTTTATAAGATCTTAATAAGTTACTTTTTATTATTACTTCTAAATTATAAAATATATTTACTAGGTAAAAATAATATTATTAAGGAAGTTTAGTTAGTTATTGATAAGTATCTTAAAGTTCTGTAATTTTATAACTATTTCTTAGATTTCTTCCTTAGTCTATAAAATAAACTTATTTTACTTTATTAGATTTATAAGGATTTAGTAAATCTATTTACTTTATATATTAACTTTAATATTATAAATAAGGAGAGTATTCTATAAATACTAAGGTATTTATTAATCTATAGTAATCTATACCTCCTCTAGTTAATTCTTAAAGTTATTTTTAAAGAAGTTTAGAAAGTTTCTACTAAAAAGATAATTATATATATATATTACTATAATTTATACTATTTAGTTATTTATTTAGTTAGAGTTATATTTTATAATAAGATTAAAAACTTTTTATTTACTAAGAATCTTATTATTAAGAAAATATTTTAGTTTTATTAATATTCTTATTTCTAAATAAATTATATTACTTATTATATTAAGGTTTTTAAAAAGTCTTTTAAGAAAATTTACTAACTTAGATATTTTACTAATTATTTTCGAGCTATAGGGAAATTATAAAAAAATATAAATTAAAAGAGGGAAGAAGGAGGAAGATAGAAGATTCTATTTTACTATTTACTAATTCTGTTTATTAGTATTATATAGGTAACATTTAATTTTAGAGAGGAAGATTATCTACTAGTTAAATAAGGAAAGAGAGAGAAGAAAATAAAAGAATATAGAGAAGAAGAAGAGGAATATAAGGAGATTTTAAAATTTAGAATACTATAAATTCCTTTATCATAGAAATTTAGTAAGTTTTATAATAGAGATATTTAATAAATATATTTATATAAGATATTTTTAGTATTTCTTCTGTAAGTTAATTTTAAGTATAGATAAATATCTAGCTACTAAAATTAAGATATATTAGTATAATTATTAAAGAGATATTATCTTATTTTAAGTTAGATAAAAATTTATTATTAAAAATATCTAAATAGATAAAGAGATTAGTAATCTTACTTTAAGTTAGACTTAATAATCTTCTATTACTATTTCTATTTAAATAAATCTCACTAATTTATAATAAGTAGTAATAATAAAGTTAACTACTAATTAGTATTCATTTCACTAGGGAAAAATATATTATATATATTATTATATATAGTATACTAATAGAGTTAAAAATATTAATATTTATAGTATACAGCCTATAGGCTATATATAAGCTAGATCTAGATACTCTAGGTAATTAGTTACTAATTGCCTAGTGGGTGGTAATAACTAGTAGCTAGTTATTACTAGTGGCTAGTTTCTGCTACTAGGCTATACTATATAGTTAGTATACTGTAAGGCTCTAATAGCCTTATAGCTATTACGTTACTAATACTTATAGCTAAAAATACCTAAGTTATAGTAGTAACTAAGCTTAAGCTAACTTTTAAAATATTATAGTTATACTAATAAGTTTCTTTAGTTTTATAGCCTCCAGCTCTCCTATTAATAATAGTAGTAATAATAGTATTTCTATTTAACTTTTAACTTAATATAGAAGAGGAAAAAGAAAACTACTTTCTATTAGACTTAAATCAGTAGATTAGTAATAGTAAGTAATTAAACCTACTGACAGACTAAACTGAAAATATATTCTATAGAGTAGACTTAGTAGACTTAAGTTTAGACTGAAACTTAGAAGACTGAAATTTAGAAGATAGAACTAAACTGAAAGTAACTAATTATAATAGCTACTAATATTATTCTAGAAGAGGAGGCTAATATCTTTATAGTATTCTAATATAACTATAGGTAATAGTATCCAGTTATAATCTATCTACTTAGTAATTTAAACCTAAAAGCTAAAGTAAACTTAGTAGCAGTCTTAGTTATTTAGAAGCTCTAGCTAAATAAGAGAGATCTAGATAATATTACTATCTATAAGGAAAATAGTAATTACTAGATTATTCTAAAAGGTAGTAATACTAAAGTTGGAATCCTAATTAATACGAATATTCTAATTAGGTAATAGAAGATAATATACTATAGTGATACTACTATAATAATCCTCTTTAAATTTAGAGGTATTAGACTTCTATTTATTAATATATATTAGTAACCTATTAGTAAGAACTATAGTAATATTATGGAAGCTTTTGTAATCGTTAGGATAACCTGCTATAATAAGCTAATTATAGTGGGAGATTTTAATACCTATTATAGAGACTGATTTCCAGAAGATATTCTATAGAATATAAGGAGGTTATTCCTCTAAATATATACTGCAGCCTTACAGCTAATTTAAATTATTCCCTAAGATATAATAACCTATATAGGCTAGAATATAGTAGATAGAATATATCAGAGGGATTTAATTATTAACCTATACTTTAGGAGTATCTCTCTAGATTTTAGTGAAATCCTCCTAGATAATAAGGATATCTTAGATCATATACTTATTATATCTATTTTTCCTAAACTTATATATATAGTTAATATAGTAAAGACTATCTAGAATTTTATAAAAGTAGATAACTATAAGCTTCAGGCTATACTTAATAGAATTACCTTAGTTAACTTAATATCCCTCAGAATAAGGGAAGGAATAAATATAGAAGTTACTTATCTTATATAAATATTTAAGTATATAGTAGATCTAATTATTCTAATATATTATATTAGTATAATATATAGTAAGAAGAACTAGATTCCGGATCTTATAGAATCCTACTAAACTAAGAGATATATTAAGAGGAAGGTATAATAGTATCTATTAGAAGAGAATAATATAGTAGCAGCTTAAGCTAATTAAGAGTATAAGAAGAGATTTAAGAGATAGAAATATAATTTCTATAAGTATTTCCTTAAGGAAGTAGTTATATACTAAGACTATCTATAGAAGGTAGTAAAATAGTTAAAGAATAATAAGAACCTCCAGATTCTATATATTAAGAAACTTAAAGTTAGTAATATTACTTTCACTAAGAGTATTAATATTACGAATATATTATAGACTAAGTTCTTCCTATCTTAAGAGGATACTAACCTGAGTGATATTATTTAAGATCCTATATATTAAGAATTATATTTACTCTTACTTACTATTATCCTAAAGCTTATATATATAGCTCTATATATCAGCCCTCAGAAAATACTAAGCTCTAACACTCTCCCTAATAAAACTATTAAGGTAAACCTACTTAATAAAACCTACTTAAGGAGGGAAGACTCCCTCTAAACTTAGGTAGTTCTAACTCTATTTAATATAAATCTTACTATAAGTTACTACTTTCAGTATTTTTAAGAGGCTACTATAATTACTTTATATAAGATAGGTTAAGTATATATTATACTGAATAAATATTACCCAATTACCCTACTGAACTTTCTGGGTAAGCTTCTAGAGTTAGTCCTTACAGAGAGACTTTAGTGCTTTATTAGTAATAATCTTATATTTCCTGAGAGCTATTTTGGGAGTAGGAAGGAAATTATATACGAAATTACTTTCTACTTTCTAACTGAAGTAATCTATAATACTTAGTATAATAAGAAAGAAGCTATACTAATTATAATAGATATAATAAGTATTTTTAACTATATTTCTCACATCTACCTTATTTATAACCTAAAGAAATAGAGAATAGATTATAATATTATTCACTAGATAGAAAACTTTCTCTTAAGTTAGTATATTTAACTATACTTTCTAGATTTTATAACTCTAAGATAAAAAGTATAGGTTAGTATTCCCTAAAGTTTACTATCTTCTCTAATACTTTTTATCCTCTTTAATATAAACTTAATTAAGGAATTTAACTACCTTAGGATATTGCTTATATAGATAGATAATATATTATTAGTACTTAAGGTAATAAGTTAGTTAGATCTAGCTACTACTATTTATAAAACTCTAGATATTTATAAAAACTAGTTATTAAAATATAGTATTAGATTTAACTAAAGTAAGTTCTATATAATATATTTTAACTGCCTGAAGCGCCTATATCTAGTTATATCTACTAAACTACTAGTATACTTCTATAAATACTTTGAACCTATTAAGTATAAAGATAAAATTAAGATCTTAGGAATTACTCTAGACTATATATTTAGTTTTAATATCTATATTATAGTGATAATTATAACTACTAAAATCTATATTATTAGTATTATAGATAATATAGATAACTCTATATATAATATAGAAACTAAAGCTCTCAGGAATACTTATATTTATATTATCCTACTTACCTTCACTTATAAATATATACTCTAGCACTAGATAGATCTTAAATAACCTCTAATAGTAGAAAATCTTAGCTAAATTCAGTATATAATAGTATTTAAAGTTTCAGAAGCTTTCAGAAGGATCTTAAAAGAGGCTCTAAATATTAAACTATATCTAATATCTACCTAATTTAAGTTAGATAAGTAATACTTCTAGAAACTCCTCAAAATTATAATATACTCCTGAGGCTAACTAATAGTTAATAATATTTATATAAATCCTAAAAATAAGAAGAACTAGAATCTGTTAAACTAGTATAGAAGACTAGTAAGTAGGTTAAGGGAATTTAACACTTAATAAATTACTGAAGAATAGGGGATTCAGAATGGTATCTGAAAACAGTACTGATATTGGTAGAAATGGTGATAAAGATAGGAAGTTCTGATTCCACTGAAGGTGGGTGGGAACTTCTAGGTATATCTATCAAAATAGAGTTTAATTTCAGAAAGGTTAACCTTACATACAACGGATAAACAGAAGCCGTTTTACGTATGGGCTACTATATAATCCGTTTATCAAATTTTCTGATATCAAAGTTCAACCAATTTAGACTATAATTAATGGAGGTTATATAACCTTCACTCTAATAATTGATTTATTAGAATAAATAGAAAATATAAGGTTATGAGAGTAAAGTAGAATACTTAACCCTTATTTACCTAATACAGAGTATTTAGAATAAAAAAAAGTAATAGCAAAATAGCTATAACTCTAATATCCTCCCATAAGGTATATAAGATAAATATCTTTTATAGCTTAAAAAGCAGTAAAAAAAACTCTAAAAACTATATAGGAAAAATAGAGAAAATAAAGAGTCTGAAAAACCTAAAACTATAAAAGATATAAAGGAAAAAACTTCAAGAAGAAATAAAGAAGAATCTGAAAAACCTAAAACTTTATATAGGTAAAAAGGAAAAGATTATTCTTCAGAAAATAGATAATTAATATTATTTTCTTTATAAGAGGGCAGAATATTATTCTTAAAATTATTCTGTAAAATCCTCTTAATAATATTATTAAATTTAACTTAATCTGAAGGCTTCATCAAAAAATCAGTAATATTATTATTTATGTTAATATAATAGAGATTTATCTTATTATCTTTAATAAGATCTCTAATATAGTGATAATAAATATCAATGTACTTAACTTTTTTATAGAATTTAGTATTTTCAGTAAGCTTTTTAGCTAATTAATTATCTATAAAGATAATAAGCTTATTAATAGCCCTAAATCCTAAAGACTTATTAATAAAGCTATAGTTATTAAATAAGTAAATAGCTTCTTTAGCAGTATCTGCTAGAGCTATATATTCAGCTTTATAAGTAGATAAAGCTACTGTTTTTTGCTTAGTTAAACTACAGTTAATAATATTATAAACATCTAGGTAAAATATATAAGCTGAAGTAGATTTTCTATTATTAATATCTCTTACCTAATCTGAGTCTGTAAATCTAAATAAATTAAAGATATTAATATTATTATAGTTGTAAATTAACTTATAATTAGAATTCTTTTTCAAGTAACCTTATATCCTATTAAGGATAATAAAATATTCTTTAGAAGGATTTAAAGAAAATCTAGAGCAGGTAGTAACAGCTAGAGTAATATCTAGCCTGGTTTTTAAGGTTAAATATAATAAAGTCTCTACTTCTTTTTAATATTCTAATATTTCTTCCTTAGATGTATTATCTTTATTCTTAAAGAATTTGGATTTATTATCTATAAGTATATTAAAACTATAGAGATCTTTTTTATTTAATTTAGTAAGAATTTTATCAGTATATTTAAACTGAATCATTTCTATAACCTTATTTTTTCTGTTAATAACTAAGTTAGTACTTAAGAAAGTGTTAGGTTCTCCTAGATCTTGGATTTTTATATCCTTTTTAAAATTACTATATATATACTCAGAAGTAGTAGAATTATTAGCTTCTAATAGTATATTATTAATATAATATACTAGGATAGCTAAATAATTACTTTTATTAAGAGTAATATTCAGTATAAAAACTCCTTTATTATAAGGAGATACTTTAAAACTAATTTTATATAAAACTGATTTAAGGTATAAATACTATAATCTAAAGCTCTATTTTAACCTATATAAAACCTTATTAAGTAAATATATAAAAGACTGATTCTTATAGTTAATATTAAAAACTAAACTTTTAGAATCTTAATTATAGATATAGCTAGTAGGTAACTTAATATAT
>MASP02000048.1:0-144384 GCA_001693025.2 Colletotrichum lindemuthianum | reverse complement strand
ATTAAAATCCAGTTATAATAAATAGATATAATAAGTAAATATCTGTAATTTTCAGGCTTATATATAGTACTAAAAGTTTCTAAATAATTAATACTGAAGTATTAGTTAAAACCCTAAGTAACCTATTTAGCTTTAAATATAAAATTACTAGGATCCTGATTATTAGGTTTTATTCTATAAATCTATCTACCCCCTAATATATTAATATTATTCTTTTTAATAAAAGATAAATTAGGTAGTAGTATAACAGTCTAAACTTCTATAGACTCGATAAACCTAACTTCCTTATTTATAGCTTAAATTTAGTTCTTACTATTTTGAGAACTTATAGTATTTAAAAAAGTAGTTAGCTTATTAAGAGTATTAATAGATAGAATATAGGAGGTAGTATGAAAATTACTATATTTATTAATAAATAAACTATTACTATAGTTATATTAATTATAGTTAGTATAAAGAAGTAAAGATAGAAAATCTTTTACTATAAGGAGTGTACTTTCTTTATATAAATACTGTTTATAGTTTTTTTTAACTTCTAGACTTAAAGAAGGAATTTCTATAGATATAGTGGACTTTTTAAAGTTCTTAATATCTATAACTCTATTAGGATAAGTTATAAATAAACTACCTAAATCCTTATTAAGAGAAGGATCTAAGTTTATATTACTATTTTCTACTTTGTTAGGAGGAAGTAAAAAATTAGTATCTTTAGTAATATTATTATTATTATAACTACTAAACTTAACAGTAGTAACTAGATTCTCAGAAGAATTATTAGATTTAAGTTAGTTAGACTTAGTCTATATAGGCTAACTAAACCTAATAATAATATTACTAAAAATAGATAAATCTTCTTTCTATTAAGAATTAAACTAGTTTTCAAGAATATTTATATCTCTAGACTAAATAGTATTTCGAGATTCGAAATTCTAAACTAAATAGGTATTATAGCTAAAAGTAAGTATAATATCCTTTTTAGCTTTAGGGTCTAGCTTTTTAGAATACGTATTCTTAATTTTATAATAATAGAGACTAATCTAAACTCTTATATTAGAAATAAAAAGTTTCTTCTTATTTTTTAACTTATATAGAGTTTTAAATTCTATAGAAGAATGTAGTATCCTATTATAAATATAAATAGAAGCAGTAATAACTAAACCCTAAAGGAATGAAGGTAAACTAGAGTTATAGAGAAGGATTCTAGCTTTATTAATAATAATTCTAATTGCTTTCTTCATTAAACTATTAGGTTCATAAGTATAGAGTGGTCTTATATTATAAATAATACTATCATTAAGATAGATAACTTTGATTCTATCATTAGAGAATTCAGAGCCACCATCAGTATTAACTTCTTTAACTCTCTTATTATTATTATTATTATTTGTTATATTAATGAACTCTTTAAAAGCTGAAGTTACTTCTTCAGAACTTTTAGTTCTTAATAACTTTCCCCAGATAAATCTACTATACTTATTAATAAATAAGATAAAGTATTTATAGTAATTATTAGTTTCTAGAGAAATAGGTCTATATAAATCTGAACTAATATAATTAAAATATTCAAATTTCTTAAAGTTATTAGAATTTCTATTTACTTTATTTATAAATTTACCCTTAAGGTAGGCTTTATCAGTAGGTAGTTTATCACCTTTACTATACTTATAACTTATATTGTTTATAGTATTAATAAATAACTTAAGAATATTACTAATATAACCTATTTAACTATACTAGAGTTTTAAGTTATTAATATTATTATTAATAACAGTATTAAGAATTAAATCTTTACTAATAGGAAGTTAAAACTTATAAAAGTTATTAACTTTAGTTCCTATAAGTAATAACTTATCTCTCTTTATATTAAATAATATAGGTTTATTAGAAAAGATAGATAAGATTCTTATAATATTAAGTCTAGATTAACTTAATAAATTAATACCTAATTATGGTATATAATAGATATTTTTTGAAAGATATCTAATATTATTTAAAGTAATTTTTAAATTACCTTTCAGAGTTAAAATAATTTCTTTTATATTATCCCACTTAATAGGTTTAATAACTTTTATTTTATTAACTAAAAGAGAGGGATTTTTTACTATATAAATAGTAGTATTAGTATTAATAAAGAAAGAAATAGTATTAATCTTATTTTTAATATTAAAACTTCCAGTTTTTTGAATTTCAGAAATTAAAGAACCTAAAGTCTTATTAGTATAAGATTTTAAAAGAGGTTAGGTAAGAGTAATATTTTTAAACTTAATATCCTCTTTACTCTCTTCCTTATTTTCTTTAATAATAGTTAAATTAAGTTATATAAAATCTTCAATAGTATTATCTATTAGAAGAATATTTACTTTTTTAAAGTTATTATTATTTTTATCCTTTTTCTTCTTTTTCTTTTTCTTATTAGTAGAAGCAGAAGAAGAAGAGCCCTTATTTTTCATAGCTTTTATCTAGCTAGAGGCTTTTTCAGAATAAAGATCAAAATAATTCTCCTCAGTATAGTTAGTTTTTTTATAGTAATTACAGAAAATATCCTTCTGTTTCTTCTAAGATTTTTTAACCTTATTGAAAAACTGCTTAGTAACCTTATTCTTAAAATTCTTCTTAGTTATAAAACTAACTAAAAAAGTATATATTTTTCTTCTTAATTTATCTAATAAATTAGAGAATAAAGAATCTAACTTATAAGAATCCTTATTAGATCTAAGACTTTAAGTAATAGTAGTAATAAAACCCTTATAATTCTTATCTAGACTATTTAGAATATGGGTAATAACTACTTAATTTAGTAATATAATCTTATTATAGGATAGATTATTAATAAGTTCTTTTTTCTTATTAAAATACTCTTCTATAATCTCAAAATTACTAAGAGAAATATTACAAAATTCTTTATAAATAAGACACTTATTAGAAAAACCAGTAAGTTTATAAAGTTTTTTTAAATGATTAAATATATTATATATATCAGTATTATTCTTAATAACTCTTAAAAGATTATCCTTACAGTTTAACTATATATAACTGAGAGCTTTATAGTGCTTATTAGGATTACTCTTAGTAATAAGTTTAGTTAAATTTATAAAAATATCTTTACTAATAAGTAAAATTTTTATTTAGATAGACTAAATACTATAATTCTAAGTTCCTTTTAACTTAGGAAAAAAGTAGGATTTAGAGTCTCCTATAATCTTCAAAAATAACTTTAATATATAAAATAGTTATTTAATAAAGAATTAATCTAGATTCTGGTATAGAATTAAGATACTTATAGACTAATTCTAGTAAGATATTATTAATTGGCAAGGTTAATAAACAAATAGCCTACGGTTAATCTGAAAGATTAATATAGAAACTGTAACTAGTAGAGGTCTAGGGTTTAAATCTTATAAGAAACTATTTTTATTAATAGTTAATAACTATGTAACTTAGTTTATAATAGTTATAATAGACTAACTAATATTCTAATTTATAAAGATCTTAGTAAACCTATAGTGTTCTAATTTATAGAAGGTTTTAGAGAATCTAGAAAGTTAGTTTATAGAAGATCTTAGTAGACCTGAGAGCTAGTTTATAGAAGATCTTAGTAGACCTAAAAGTTAGTTTATAGAAGGTTTTAGTAGACCTAAGTATTAAAGATCTCAGCCTCTACTACTTAACTATTTCTTTCCCTAGCTTAGTAGTAAGCTTACTACTCTAATTAGTATAATCTTCTTATAGATTTATCCAGTATTAAACTAATTAATTAATATAAAGGTTTTGTTAGTTATTAACTGTAGGAGAAAAAGGAATAGGCTGTGGAGCCTTATAGATATAGTTAAGAGAGGTTTTTCAGAGAAAGATGGGTAAAAAGTAGCTTAAGGTTAGTTTATATAATCTTTAGTATAATCTAAATAGATATTAGTAGAGATATAAATATTAATATTAATAGAAGATAAAGATCGGTAGATAAGAGAGTAGTAAATATATATAAGCTAAGTTTATAACCTATTAAACTGGTATAGAAAACTAGTAAGTAGGTTAAGAGGATTTAATATTTAATAAATTACTAAAGAATAGGGAATTCAGAATAATATCTTAAAATAGTACTAATATTAGTAGAAATAGTAATAAAGATAGGAAGTTCTGATTCTACTGAAGGTGGGTGGGAACTTCTAGGTATATCTATTAAAATAGAGTTTATTTTCAGAAAAGTTAACCTTATATATAACGGATAAACGGAAGCTATTTTGCGTACAGGCTACTATATAATCCATTCATCAAATTTTCTGATATTAAAGTTTAACTAATTTAGAGTATAATTAATGAGGGTTATATAACCTTAACTCTAATAATTAATTTACTAGAATAAATAGAAAATATAGGGTTATGGGAGTAAAGTAGAATACTCAACCCTTATTTACCTAATACAGGGTATTTCGAATAGAAAAGAGTAATAGCAAAATAGCTATAACTCTAACAAAATCTAATAGCTTAACTTAAAAAAGTAGCATTTTATAACCTAAGTATAAGCTTCCTGGATATTAAGATAATATCCACTTACACTAATAAGCTCTAGAGATTCTATTCTAATATAATTATTAATATAGTAGATAGGAAACTTAGGAGAGAGTTTATTAGTAACGTTCCCTCTAAATTATCTTTAGATACTAAGCTTATAACCTCAGTTTAATATAATATTACTATATTCACTAATTTTTATTATTATAGTAACCTATTTTTATACTAGTAGTATACTATTATATCTAACTATTTCTAAGTAAATACTTTCTATTTTTATACTAATAGCTTAAATATTAATATTAAGATAGAAGTAATTATATTTTACTTTAAAACTAAGAATTAGAATAGAATATACTTTAGCCTCTATATCTAATTCTTAGTTTATAATGAAGAGTCTAAAATAGTAGTTTTAGTATTCCAGTATATTAAGAAGATTAGTATCCTTCACTTAATCTATATTTATATTAATAATATAGAAGTAGTTTACTTCTTTACTAACCTATACCTAGGGGAGGATATTATAGACTATACTTAGATATCCAGCTAGGGCTATACTCAGGTATCCGAAGCTAACCCCCTCGCTCGGGTGGGGCCCCAGTGGGCCCTATATAGTACTATATATACAGACTTTTCTATATACTTATAAAAGCTTCTCTTTTACTCCTTAGTTCTAAATAAACAGTATTTTACGCTATCTTCCAGTTAAATAAACCTAGGTCTAGCTTTTTATATATTTAGAACTTAGTTTTATTTACTATATAGATAATACTAGGTAGAATATAGCTTCCCACTAGTTAAGTATATAATTTAGTTAAGTACAGCTTCTAGGATATAATATTATATAATAAGTAACTAACTAACTAATATAAAGAATAATAGAGGATACTGAAGCCTCCCAGGATATTTCTATAGGTAGTAACTTTATAAGTAAACTACTTTAGTAGTAATTATAATATATTTTAAGCTTTCTTTATTAGAGGATTAATAAGTTTTTATATAAATTAGTAAGATAAAATATTATAGTAGGTAGTAATCTCTAAATAGCTACTATAATAAATACCTTTAGCCTATACTAGAATACTCTAGTAACTTCCAGAATAATATCTATTAAGATAATAGTTTTTACAGTTAATAATATTATTATATTTCTACTAGTAGCTAACTACTAGAGGAAACTTCTTTTCCTACTTTTAAAGTTTTTAGGTAAGTAGAAGGAATATTAAGTATAAGCTTAATAAATAAAAGCTAAATTTCAAATTAACTACTATTTTTTTAATAATAATTAGGAATATTAGTATTTAATTTACTTCTACTTAGATTCTAGTTTTCAGTGGATAGTTAAAACCTTCTATATAGTGGGAGAATTAGAGAACTCTTATAATCTAAATAATTTTATAAGTTACCTAGATAGAATTTATCTAGATTCTAATAGTTAACTTTATATTATTATCTAGCTATAGAGTTTCAGATAGAAGAAAAATAAATATCTAACTATGTTTCTATTCTAATTTAAAAAGATTCTAGCTTATACTAGAGGATATATATAGTTAGATATAGTCTAGATTTCTTTACTAGAAGCTACTTTACTCCTCCACTTTAAGAAGCTACTTATTATAGTAGACTTTCCTATAAAATATAAATTTTAATTATCTAAAGTCTAGAATATAATTTAGAAACTTAAATATATAAAGAGAATATTAGTCTGTTACTAATTATCCTACTAGAAACTTACTATTTATAATATAGAGGGTAATATTATAATAATAGAAGTGGTTAAGAAGTAATAATAATACTAAAGTTTTAGTAGCTTCTCTTCTATCCCTAAGGAACACTCTAAAAACTACTAAAATATCTACTAATATTTCAGTTATAATAAGAAAAACTATATTTATAGAAACTATATAGTATAAGAGAATAAGATAGTTAGTATAAAGATTATAAAAGCTATAATTACTCTAGATTATACTAAAGATAACTAGAGAGATAGTATTTCCCTACTTAATAATAGTAAGGATTTAGGAAAAAAATAACTCTAAAGTAAAGTTAGACTCTAAAGCTAATAGAGGTAGAAATAATAATATAGGGAAAATAAAAGGAAAAAGAATAAGTAAGTAACTAATAGTTAGCTACTATTTAAGCTAGAATTAATGGAGGTTACTTTATTAATATATTTATTAATATAGGTTATAATATGTATATTATTATTAATATCTCTCTTATAAAGAAATTTTACCTTCTACTAATTAATAGATTAAAGAGATAAATAAGAAAATATACTACTAAGTTATTATTTAATAATATCTAGAGGATAACTATTCTAACTTTAGAAGTTAGTAACTATATATAGAAGATCTATATTTATATTATAGAGAATTTTTAGTTACTTTTATATTTTAGGTAGCTATAGATAGAGAATAATTATAATATCTATAATATTAAAACCTAATAGATAACCTATAGGAAGAATAATATAATAATATACCTAAAATATTAAGATAAGCTAATATAGCTTAAGGAGATCTAGTTAGTATACTTACTTAATATTAATTTATTTATATTTATCTATTAGTATATTATATAGTATATTAGTAAGATACTAAGTTTCTACTAAGTTATATTTATTAGTCTAGTAGATATTAAGAAAATATTAGCTTTAAAAGTAGAGGTAAACTTAAGGAATTATATTCTTATGTGAGAATAGCTACAGTATCTATTCTACCGTGTGGCCATTCTAGCTTATATAAGGCCTAACCAGCCTATTTATACGCATTCGAGCGTTCCATTCTAGGTTAAATAAATCATACCTTTCAACAACCTATATTCAGACTGTATACTATACTATTTATTTATCATAATTATAAGCCCAGCTTTATTTAATTATCTCCTAAACTCCTATTAATTATTTTAGCACAAAGAAACAAATACTTTTTCAGATCTATCATAACTATTCTAACATAGTATTTTTAACCGCCAGTAACCTTAACACTAAGATTAAGCTGTCTAATAATACTAATTTCAACTAGTAGTATATTACTCTTCGATTTTATATAACTAGCTGAGATATTTAGAAGTACCTCAATCTAGATATTATACTAACTATTAATATTATGAAACTACTTAATCTACTAAGTTTTAACATTTAGCTAGCTACAGAAAATACTACTTAAGAAACTAAAAATTTAGATCTATATATAGTTAAGACTATAGATATTTTAACCACTATTTTACAGATTTTAAGCTTCAAATAGTTTACAAATCTAACTATAAAGATATTAAGAGATACTATAATATAATTTAGATATAAGTGGATATAACTATTAATAATAGTTTTCTTACGCTAGTTTAAATAGAGTTTCTTAATAGTAATAATATATCTCTTTAAGTACTCCTTAAAGTTTTGAAATATTCATATACCCAGAATAAGTCAGTTACATAATAGAGAATCTAAGCAGAATATAAGAGAATTCTAGAAAAAGCTAATTCAAATATCTCCACTTCAGCTTAATATAATAAGTAATATATAATTTACTTTTAAGTAGTTATATTTAATATTCCTGAGATTAAGAATATATTTATAGTTAAAAAGTAACTTTAAGCACTCAGCTACTATATTATATCCAGTTAAGCTTCTAGATATTACTAAAAAGTGATTAAGAATAAGATTCTTAACCTACTAATTATTAATCTAGTTTAATATAGAGAGATTTTTACCTTCCTAATATATATTAATAAAAATTCAGCTAAAAGCTAAGCTAAAACACTATTTATATTAACTATTCTTATAGAGAGATTAGATAATATAACTTAATTAAAACTAAAGTATTTATATAACTAAAAATAGTATCTATACCTACCTGAAGATTATAAATATATTAAATATACTATTACTAACGCTTATAGTTAATTTCCTAATATTTATATATTACTTACCACTTAAAATATAATAATTAACAGAATTAATAACCCTAAACTATATAGATTCTGCTAGAAGCTAGTTAAAAAAGAATAGCTTAATAATAAGGGTTATATAGCTAAAGCTAAAGAGCTATCTTCAGATAATTCTAAAGCTAAAATAACTTCCTCAGGCAGTAAATTTAGTAGAAGCAGTCAGTATCCCTCAAATTTAATATATATTAATATTAATCTCTCTTTTCTTAAATAATTAAATACTAATATACCTCTAAGTGTTTTTTCTACTACTTAAGAATCTTACCTACTTTCAGTAAATATAGTTTTTAATAGTTATAAAGTAGTTTATATTACTAATTCTATAGTACTATTTAAAGAAGGATCTTTTAAGTTAAGTTAAGAGATAGATATAGTTTAGTATAACTTAGCTAACTTTCTAATTATTAGATAAGGTAAGTATATAATTTAGAATATTCTCAATAATCTAAAGGGGAAGAATACGCTCAATTTAACATTAGATAATATTACCTATATTAAAGATTTTTATACTAACATTATTTTAAAAGCTCTACTCCTCGAAAAAACTAAGATCTAGTAAATAGAACTTAACTATATACTTAAATATAAGTTACTTAACTACTCTATTATAATAAGATAGTTACTTAGAAAATATAACCTTATCTTTCTTAAATATAAGTTACTTTCTAACTACTTAATAGTCTATTTAAGTATTTCTAATATAATCTTAAAGTTACTTTATATTCTACTATTATAACTTTAACCCTCAGTATCTCTATTAGATAATAAGTCTAATAATATCCTAACTTAGTATCTTCACGCAAACTATCTTAACCCTAATACTCTTAAGTATCTAATATTTAACACTTAGGGGGTAAAGATTATAGACTTAAGGTAATTAGACTGTTCACACTGCGTGGAAGCTTATTCTCAATAAGTTATTTCTAGACGACCGTCTAAATTATATTTAGTTCGCCTATTTTATAGAATCTCCTGGGACTTATTAGACTTTCCCAGGGTATATATAGGTAATTTATAGATACTTATTATTAAGAATAAGTTCTCAGGCTTACTTTTCGTATTTACTTTTATAGATAAAACTCACAACTTAGTTTATCAAGTAATTATAATATTCAAAAAATAGGTTAAGCACCAGAGAAATCTCTCAATTTATAAAATTCACTAGAATATTAAGTAAGCTATAATAGTAATTAACAGTAAAACAGATTATCAAACCTAGATAAAAAAGCAAGATATTAATCTTAAGCTATCTCCCTTATATATAAAAGAACTAGTTAGAGTAAGTAAGTATATAAGAAAAAAACTAATAACCTGAGGAATTAAGATATAAGAAGCTACAGAACTACCACCCAAACTATAGGTAAAAGTAATTTAAGTAGTAGTAATATTATATAATATATCTCTAAACACTTAAAATAACTAGAAGTTACTATATAAGGTTAAAAAAACTTAGTTTAAACAGTATTTTCATTAGTAAGTTCCAGAATACACTCTAAGTCTATATTAAAACTTACGCTCCTATTAGGGATAGATCTATACCTACAGATATTAAGTATACCTACTTAAGAAATACTATAAATAAAGTATTTTAAAAAACTTATTTAAGGTTAAACTAAGGGAATATATTAGATACCTAGTAGGATATATTCTAAACACTTATAATTTCTATAAAATCTAGATTCCCTATCTTTATAAGTTTATTATTATCCAGAATATTAAATTCAATAAGAAAAAATTCTATTTAAAATATAATTTATACGAAATACTTACTAAAAAAATTATAAAACCTCTAGTTAAGCTAATTACTAAGGAGGAAGAAGATCTTATTCTTAAGGTATTTAGAAAGTTTAAACCAGAAAGAATATCTACTAAAGAACCTTCTCTTCTACTAGTAGTTCCCGCAGTATTAAAGGTAACTTAAGATATTAAGTTAAGCTCTAACTTAATTTTAAAGACTAATAAGAGAAATTTAATAATATCTAAACTAACTTCTAAATTAATAGAATTAATATAGACGCCTGAAAATTAAGATTTAGGAAATATACTAACAGCTAGAGAACTAGATAGTATACTTAAAGTATAGGATCCAGCTAGCTAAAAGAGTGAACCCACTTTAAACTAGGAGGCTGGAGGTAATTATATTAAGACTTTAGTTTAGCTAACTTAAGGTAGACTAAAGTGTAGCTCTTAACTTCAGAACCTTAGGATTTCAACAATCTAGAAGTTAGGCTAATAATATAGAAGTAGATAATAATAGTAACTTAAGCCTGAAATTAATATTAATAACTATATAATACTCTTAAAAGAATATAATAATAATATTTTATACTTTATAGAGTGTGAATAGGATAGTTTTACTAATATCTGTCTGTCTAATTAGTAATAGAAACTTAATAGTAATAGTCTCAGTTTTTTAATAGTTTTCCTTATTATTTAAAATATAGCTCTGAAAAAGAAGGATCTAGCTATATAGATTTGAATATATCTTAACTAACTAGTAGTACCTCCCAAGACCTGGAAGAATATTACTAACCTACTAGAACCTCTCTGAATATCCTTTATAGAAGTAGTAAGAGCTAAAATTATAAAATTAAAAGAAAAGAGTATCTAGCGAGAAATAGATTACTAAGATACAAAGTTAAAACTCCTACTTTTAAAGTAAGTTTTTACCTATAAGATAGATACTAATAATTTCCTGGAATAATATAAAGTGAGGATTTATATATATAGAGATATATAACCAGTCAATCTACTATAAATTATATATATAGTAACGCTAACTACTTAAACCTTTTAAGTAGCTATAGTAATTACAGTATAATTTAACTTTAAAGTTTTTCAGTTTGATATTATTAATATATTTCTTAATACTGTGAGGGATCTAAATAGCCTTCTAATAATAGTTAAACTATCTGATAGATTCAAAGTTACAGGGAGGTACATAAAGCTTGAATAAGCCTTTTACAGGTTTTGAGATATATCCCTCCTGTAGTATAAAACTTTCTACATTACGCTAAAGTCTCTAAATCTTATTCCTTACCTAGAGGAACTTTATCTATTTAAAAACCAGAGTTTAACTATTTATATCCTCTTCTATATAGATAATATTTTTCTCTTATATTATAAGGTAGCTAAAAAGGAAGTACTTAATATTATTACTAATATAAAGCGAGCATATAAGCTAAAGGAATAGGGTTTAGTAGAGTACTTTCTGGGAGTTTAAATAGTTAGAGATTATAAGTATCAGAAGATTTACTTAGTTCACAATATATATATTACTAAAATCGCTAAACATTTTAATCTCGAATATAAATTAATACTAATAATATTATTTCTAATGGTATTTTTTATTATAAATTCTAGTTAAGTAACGCTAAAAGAAATTTATATATATCAGACTAAAGTTAGTTTAATTCTCTATATATTAATTATAGTATAACTGGATATCTTATTAACCTACTCTCTCCTGTTGAGATACCTTATAAATTCTTCTTAAACGCACTAAGATACTGTAGACTACGTAATTCAGTACCTCTATAGGATAAGATTCCTAGCACTTCAGTTTAGAAGCTTAGGGGATGTAAATAAGATACCTCAGATATTCTTAATCGCTAGAGATATTTCTTTTACAGATAATAAAGATACTTAAAGATTAAGTTACAGCTATATTATTATTCTATTTAGAGGACTAATCTAATAGAAGGCTGCTTAATAAAATACTATTATAATGTTAACCACTAAGGTAGAACTTCTTAATCTTAAATATATTTTAAAAGAGGCTATAGCTCTAAAGAGACTATTTCAAGATGTAGAGTTAGACTTTAAAGATATTTAGAGAGTCTATTATAATAATTACTAAACTATCAGACTGGTAGTTTTAAATAGTGAGTATCTATCTACTAAGCTTTAATATATAGATATTTAATAAATATAATTATACTAAGAATATTTAAAAGGGAGTTTTAAAGTTATCTATATACCTATAAATATAATATTAATAGACAGACTTACAAAAAACTTAACTTAAGTAAAGTTTAAATAATTTAGAGTATTTCTTAATCTGATAGATTTTTAATTAATATTATTAAGATTATCTAAGTTAGGCTACCTAGTCTCTTAAAAGTTAGAATTTAAATAATAATAAATAAAACTCTAATTCTCAGAGGAAAATCTTAATAATATTAATATAGAGTGTAAGTAAATAGCGGAATTTATCTACTCTCTCACGGGAAATAAAGATCTCCAGTTAAGCCTGTATTTAACTTAAGAGAGACTATTTAAACTTATTACTCTGGGATGAAGCTTAAGCTGCAGCTACTAGCGTATAGAAATTAGGCTGAAGAGGTATTAAAAATATATTAAATCCTACTGGAACTGAGGTTAATGCCTGACAGCCCTAGCTTAAAGCAGGAGGGTATCCAATAAAGCTAAAAGTTAAACTACTAAGATAACCTCTAAAACTACTAGTAACTAGCTGAGAGATAAAGTTCCAGCTAAAAGGTAACTTAGTTATACTTACAGTTAGGTTAGAGATCTGGTTAACTGTAGGTAATTAAATAGGTAGTAAGGATAATAATAACGTTTCAGTAACAATATTCTTTAGTATAACTAGCGTCTGAATAATAGAACTAGGAATACTTCTATTTTTAATAAAAGCTAATTCAAATTCTTTCTATTAGTTTAAATATAGCTTAAGTTAGACTGTAACTTTTATATTACTAACTTACTTACTTTTTATCTGTAAGAGTTAACTTTAGGTTAGTAATTTATAATAAACTACTTACAGAATTATTATTAAATATCTTAATAACTTTAATATAATATTTAAATATATTATAAGTCTTTTAGAATATAGAAATATAGACTTTTCAGAATCTATTTATATACTAGAAATAATATTTAGTAGATATATTACTACTCCTAACTTTAATTAAGTAGAAATAGAGATTATAGTTAAGAATAAAACTTAAAATATAAATAATATAGAGAATAGTTTAGAGAGGCTGAGTCCTTCTGATTATCTTATTTTTAATTAAGCGACTTTCATATTCCTCTAAAGTCTTAACTTTTAACTTACCCTTCTTAATAAATATAAACTTCTTCGAACTAGTAGACTTATTGGGATTAGCTAATTAATATTATATACTCTCAAGCTGGTATTTCAGATTCTTAATCTTGGAAGATACTTCTTAATTCTTAATCTGAGCGGACTTTCTTATAGATATTAATATATTCTTACGATATTTCTTCAGATATTTAATAACTTTTTTAACTTTATCCTCTTCCTCTTCTTTAGGTTATTTAATCTTATTATTATCCTCTTTAATAAGTTCAGACTCCTTATTCTTATTCTTAACTAATAGATCACCCGTAAGGTTATCTTCCTTATTATTAATAGGAGAAGTAATAATCTATACTTTCTTAGGATAATTATAGTAATATTTAATAATAGTAGAAGTAGCTAACTTTTTAATAGAAGTAGCTAACTTCTAAATAATAATATCCTTAATATTACTAGATTTAGATATATTAGGTAACTTAAATATAGAGAGACTAGATAAAGATTCTTAGAGATTAGGAAACTTAGTAAAATATACTTTAATAAAAGTTTTCAATTAGGAAACCTTAATCTCGCACTACTGCTTAATAGTAAAATATATTTTAAAGAGATATAAATACTCTATATTACTAACTTACTTTTAAATTATATAAATAGACTAAATCCTAACGAAATTTATAAGTTTAATAATAGAGTTTACTATTATATCTATAAGAAATAAAGAGTTAGTATTAATAAAATAAATAAATAAACTAAGTAGTTACTAGATATAATATATTTCCTTAAAAGAATAAAGAATTAGTTTTTAAGTTCTGGATATATTATTAGGAGCGAGGGAATAATGAAAATAATGAAAAATATCTATTATAAGGTTGAGTTCTATTTATTAAAGAGACGTGAAGTTAGTATTAGAGAGTGTCTCCTTTAATAAAGGAATTTACCGGGCGATAATAAGAATAAGCTGATTAAAAACTACAGTATTCAGAATAAGATATAACAGAATTATACTATTAACCTCAGTAATAGTATTATAAGTTACTTCAGCCTAAATTAAGTGTTAGCGACAGTTAAAATAATTTATATAAAATAATATACAAGATCTATAGTAGTGATACTTACAGCTAATAAATATAATAATAGTTAAGATTATTAGTTAAGAAGATAAAAAGGTTTAGTAAGCGTAAATAAAGCTGAAGTTTATAACACTTATAAGGCTAAGATCACACAATCTCAGAAGGAACTAACAGGTTACTCCTGCTAAATATTAACAACAACTAAATTAAAGATAAATATTATAATAAGTTAGTTAAGAAACGTTATTTCTTTTATTTCAATATTTAAAGAACAACTTTCGACATCTATTTACAGTATTTCATTTATTACAAACATACTATTTGGAGCTTAAAGTATAAGATTTCATCCAGCGGTTATTCCGCTGGGGGGGTATGTGAGAATAGCTACAGCATCTATTCCACCATATAGCTATTCTAGCTTATATAAGGCCCAACCAGCCTATTTATACGCATTCGAGCGTTCCATTCTAGGTTGAATAGATCATACCTTTCAACAACCTACATTCAGACTGTATACCATACTATTTATTTATTATATCTTATAAATATCTTAAAGGAATTTCTAGATTTTTTCTATTTAGATTTAGTATATTAGCTATCCTCTAGCTAATTAGAAATAGATTACTATATTTTATTAATTTCTAATAATAAGGAATAAAAATTAGACCTCCTATAAAAATCTCTCTATAATATATTATAGAAGAAGTTTCTAATACTTAAGAAAACTCTAAAGGATTTACTTAATAAGGAATTTATTAAAGTAAGTAGTTTCTCTATAGATATCTTAATTCTCTTTATAAGGAAGCTAGATAAAGAAATATACTTCTACATAAATTATAAAGTTTTTAATATAATTATAAAGAAAGATTATTACTTCCTTTCCCTTATATTAGAAACCTTCTAGAAAGTTATTACTATTTATTAGTATATTAAACTTAACGTTATTACTATATTCTATAAACTTAGAATTAATAAAGTAGATTAAGAGAAAATAGCTTTTTAGATATATTATAGTCTCTTTAAATAGATAGTATACTTCTTCAGACTTACTAATACTTCTACTATATTTTAATAATATATTAATAGCTATCTATAATAATTTCTAGATAACTTTATTATAATATATATTAATAATATCTTTATCTATATTAGTAGTTTACAAAAAGAATATAAAAAGAAAGTCTATTAAATACTTAGCTACTTTACTAATATAAACTTTAAGTTAGATTCTAAAAAATATAAGTTTTTAATTACTATAGTTAAGTATATTAAGTTTATTATATTAGCTAGAAAACGTTTCTTTTATAATTCTAAGAAGTTAGAAATTATTATTAACTAACTTCCTTTTAGCTTACTGAAAGATATCTATAGTTTCTTTAGGCTTATAAATTACTATCAGGTTTTTATATTTTAGTATAATATTATTATAAAGTTTTTAAACTATCTAACTTAGAAGTTTATACTTTTTAACTAGGGATTAGAGTACTAGGAAGTTTTCTTTATATTAAAATAACTTTTTATTATAAAATTAATTCTATAAATATTTAATCTTAATATCCTAATAATAGTAAAGATAGATTATTCTAAATATACTCTAGGAGGTATATTAACTTAAGATAATAAGATTAAAGTAAGATATCTAGTAACTTTCTATTTCTAATATTTAACCTCCGCAGAATTTAATTATCTAATTTATAATAAGGAACTTCTTATAATATTAATTTACTTACAGATATAGAGGGTAAAACTATAGAGTACTAAGAAGTTTAAGATTCTTACTAATTATAAAAACCTTAAATATTTTATAAAGAAATAATAGTTTACAGGAAGATAAAACTAATAAATAGAGAAGTTATTTTAATATAACTTTTATTTTAAATACTAACTAAATATCTAAGTAGTAACTTTTAATATTCTCTCTAGGAGAGAATAAAATATACCTAAAGGATATAATAATAAGAGGTAATAGAGATAGATAATATAAATTATCCTAAATACTACTATTTCTATAGAACTTTAGGTAAAATATATAAGTATTATTAGTATTTAGATTTTCAAAGGAAAGCTAAATCTATAAGAGATATAAAACTATATTACTAAGAGAGATTCCTTATACTAATAGATTTTTATAATAATCTAGTAAGGAGAATATAACTTTCCCCCTAATTTCTATATTAAAATCTAGATTACTAAGTATATTATTAATATATTAAGATAGCTTACTTTAAGAGAGAGATTTTAGATACTAGATAGTAAAGAGAATAATAACTTCCTTAGTAAATTTAAGATTAAATTAATATAGAAACTATATAATTTCTCCCCTATAGGCTACTTAGAATATAATAATATACTAGAGATTATAAGCTAATATTTCTATTAGTTTAAATAGTTATAGAGTATCTACTAATTTATATATAACTATAATATATATAGAGATATTTATATCTAGAAGTAAGCTAAGAAAAGATTCCTGAAGTTTCTATTAGTATCTAACTAGTTATATTCTAATTTATTAATAGATTTTATTATTAATTTACCTTCTATAAAAGAATAAAGTAGCTATTACCTCTAAGTTATTATTAATTAACTAAATAAGGTTTCTATATTAAAAAAGATAGATATAATAGAAGGAGAAGTATATATTTAGTAGTTTCTTAGTTACTACTATAAGTTCTATAGAATACTAAATTCTATTATAAATAATAGAGAGTCTAACTAAATAAATTACTTCTGGAAAAAGTTCTATAGGTTAATATATATTATATATTTATTAAGTATTAGTTACTACCTATAGACTAATAGGATTATAAAATAATATAATTAGAAGATCTAGGTAATTTTAAGAGTATTTACTTACTAGTTTCAGGATAAGTAAAGTAACTTACTATTTATGATATAGTTAGTTTTCTATAATTAATAGTATAATAGAATAGAAATTATATTTTTCTTTATAAATTATAGATATTATATTAATTTTATTCTAATTACTAAAGAACATATAGAATTATTTAGTAGTAGTAAGATTATAACTTACTAATTAGTTAAGAGGATATACTTAATAATAATATATATCTATATAGAGATAGCTACTATTTAGTAGAAGTTAGAAATTTAAGTAAATAAGATCTAGTTTCCTATAGATTGATATTAAGTTAGTAGTAAGATATAGTTAAATATATTTAACTATAAGTTACTAAAGTTAAGCTAAAAGTTAGCCTAGCTATATTATAAGTATATAGTAGTAAAGATCCTCTTACTATATATTATAAAACTAGATACTCTAGAGTCTATTTACCTATAGTTTTATATAAATTTACTCTAGAAAATGACTATTAATTTACTATTTAGTTAAATTATAGTTAATAGCTAGTTACTACTACTAATAGATAGTAATAGGAAAGCTAAATAGTTAGTTAAAAGTATTCTTACTGTAAGGATATATTAAGTGGAGAGAGAATATTAATAAGAGATCTTTATTAAATAAGAAGAATATATAAACTTTATATAGAAGTTTATTAATATTATTATAAATATAGTAGCTCTAGAGTAATATAAGGTAATATATAGGCTGATTATAGATAATGAAATAGGCTATAGCTGAGAGGGCCTATCTAGACTAAAACTAACTAACTACCCCCAGCTATAAAACCTGAGAGAAGCAAAAATAGATAGAAAATATTAGAAAAATATTTTAAAACCATAGAATTATATTCACAGATCTACAGTCCAAAAGCTAAGCTAATCTGAATAGTAAGTCTTAGATTCTAGAGAGAAGAGAAATTAATTCTTTCTATCTATCTATAATAAACCTAGTTATTTATACTTATAAGGTTACTTATATTATATAAATAAGCTTATTTATAAGCTTAATTTTATTATAATCCTCCCCTTAGGCTTATTTTAAATTTCTATATAATAAATTTAACTAAAATAAAAGAAATCTATTTATAATATTATAACTCTCTCTAATTAGGATATAGTAGTTACTAGTAATTCTCTTGTATATAGTAACCTTTAAGGTGATATTAATTATTATAATCTTTTTCCTATTAATTCTATTTAAAGTTCTATATAAAGTGAGGCTATTTTTCTTAAGTTTTAAAGTGAGAAAAGGAATAATTAGTAGATCCCTAAGGAGTATTCTATAAAATCTATTACTACTAATCTATATATTAATTTATAAATTAGTCTCTTAGATAATATCTAATAGATATAAAGTCTATTCTGGCTGGGTAACTAGAGCGTAATAATAGTGAATATTCTGTGGGGATTAATATTTTTAATAGCTAGCTAATAATTAGTTATATAGGTTATATTAGTTATCTGGAAGAATTACGTTACTGGATCCTTATGCTACACCTTAGAGTAGTATTTACAGTTTTGTTAGATTTGTGAATATTCTTCCTTAGTATGTAATGAGGTTTTAAAGTTGTTTGTAGTTTAGATATCCTAGGTTTTAGTAGCTGGATATTAGGTAATATTAAAATCTTATTAATTTCTATTATATTTAGGGAGCTTAAATATAATATACTAGTTATTTTCTTTATAGATTAAGTCTGCGAATCTTTAATAGATATCTAAGAAGTAATTATTATAAAGTCTAGTATTAGGTATTTATTATGATTCTAATAATACTATTTTATAGTTACTAGATAGAAGGGTAGATTACTATAAACTATTTAGTAGAGTCTGAATATTTTACTAATAGCTGACTACTATCTATAAGTAAGAAGGTAATTCCTATTTCTATATTATTAGAGATTTTTAGTATACTAAAGACTTTCTTTAGAATTGAGAATCTTATTATAAATATAAGTTTGAGATTATTCTATAGTTTTGAGGCTGTATATATATCTATCTAGTTACTATTTAGTTAAAACTACCTAAATATTAGCTTTCAGAATCTAAAGAATATCCTTAGATATATTTATGTTTCTATAGAATTCTAGTAGGTTATTAATTTTTTTAATAAAGTTATTATTATTATTTAGTTTCTATAGAGAATCTAAATAAAATATAAAGTTACTAAATTAATTTATAGTAAGATTAACTTAATAATTTCTATTATAGTAGTATAAGAAAATTATAATATTAGTATTAAAAAGTTAATACCTCTAGTGATTATTAATATTACGTCTGGCGTCGTGAGTATTACTATTAATAGGTATACTTACTTATATATTCTAAGGGAATTTATTATTAATATAAAATAGACTAACTAACTTTATTTACAGATTTATTCTAAGTAGAGTAATAAGTTTAAAGTTATCTAGATATTTCTCTAGTTAAAAAGTTCCCTCTATATTATAGAATAATATATACTACTTAATTTCTTTCTGTAAATTATTACCTTTTAGGTAGTTTAGATTTAGATTTCTTCTATAGTAGCTAATAAAATAGTTTATTAATGTTTAGCTATCTCTATACTAATTTATAATAGTGAATAGTTTTTACTAATTTAACGTCAGTTTTTAATTATATTTCGGAACTGGGAATATTAGTCTAGGTAGATCTATATTAATAAAATAAGGTTTTCTTCCTACTTATAATCTATAGAGACTAGAGTAGTAGTAAGGTAAGTTTTAATAATATAAACTTTTTTTCTGATAATTCTTAAGAAGTAAATAGGTAGAATTTTAAGATAATTTATAAATAATTTATTATCAGGTTACAGTATTTTATATATTTAATTTCTTAGTAGTTAAGAATAATATTATAGGGATTATTATTTTTGGGGTCTGAGAATAGTTTCTGCCTGCTACTAGAGAAGTTTCTAAGTTATTAGGTGATATTATTAGGATATTACTATTAGCATCTAGTGGAGTATTTAGCTTCTCAGGCTTTACCTATTTAGCTCCTAAGAATATCTTATAGTTATTTTATATCTTCTTCTATTAGACTACTATATTTATCTTATTATTATCTTTATAGTCTTAAAACTATTTAAAGAAGTTAAGTTAATTGTACACTAAGTCCTCCTTAGCTGGAATATTAGAATGAAATTCTTAACTGAGGTATAGTTTCTATACTACTTTAATAGTGTTATAGTTTGTGAGTTATTTTAGGATTTATCTAGTATTAAGAATAACTTATAACTAATTAAGTATTATGAGGGAGAATACTTACTATAGGTAGTTATTTTGAGTATATATAATATATAACTATTAAGTGATTAGATAGAAAGAGTTTTAATATTATCTTAAGATAGTTAGGTTTATAAGTATTATTACTATTATATAATATAATTCTTTATTACTATTATATTATTAATTATCTTAATATTAAGTTTATGCTTTATTTTAATTAATAATTAGATAGGTTTATATTTTGCCTTAACTTAGTTTATATTATATAATAATGATTTAGAAATAATTCCCTCTTACTTTTTATCTGTATTAATAAGTATTTTCTTTATAGGTTTTATCTGATGCTGCTAAAATGTAGAAGTTATATATTTTAGTGTGTTCCGAAAGTATTTATTGGTATTTAGTAATCTATTTATCTCTATTAATAGCTTCTCTAAGTTTAATATAGGTTAGTAGGTTATATAAGGCTGGGATATAAATATCTAAGAAGCTTTATAATATTAGGAAGGTTAGTCTGTCTACTATTTTAATAAATATACTGAGAAGTTATTTTCTTATTATTATGCTTCCTATTAGTATCTATAGGGGTAGTTGTAAGTAGTTAGGTTTTACGTTAAGTTGAGAATCTAGAGGCTAGTTATTATAAATTCCTAATTCTAAATATAGGAGTTAGGTGCTGCTATTGGGGTATTATCTATATAGTTAGCTATCTTAAGGAGTTTTTAATATTTCTGGTATTTAAATTATGAGGTCTGGAGAGTTAAGTATAATAGAGTGTTTTTTTATAATTTTATTAATTTATTTAGAGTTATAAAGGTTATAAATAACTAATTCTGAAATTAGTTTGATATTTATAGTAAGTAAAGGATTTTCTCTAAAGTTATGTAGAGAAGTTAGCTTTCTTGTGAAGTAGATATTATAAAGAAGGAATTTATAGACCTAAGTTATATTATTTAGTTGAAAGGGATAAGTGTAAATATTAAGTTAGTAAGATCTTAGGTTTAAGCTAAATAATATATATATAGAGGAAGTTCTGAGATTCTTTATCTATAGTAAAACTATCTCTTTTTATAGGTATAGATTTAAGAATAAGTAAATTATTGTAGGTATTATTCTATATAAGAGTGAATTATTATTTCTATTGAGAATAGTAAGTAAATAGTAAGTAAATAATATTATTATTTAGATAAAAAGTATTTTATTATTATTTAGTAAGTATAAAAAAGAAGTTTTCTTCTTTAAGTTAATTAATATTTTTTCTCTATTAATTACTTTAGAATTCTTATTTTTATTTTCTTTCGTCTATAAATATCTTTTTTACTATATTATATTTTAATTATCTTGTTTCTGGAAGAGTAATAAATACTCTATAAGTATAGTTCCTTAATAAGTCTTATAAGATTTATTTAATTTATAACTTAAGCCTCTCCGCTTTTATAGAAATTATTAATAATATATTATAATAAGTTTCAGTTAATTTTTCTAAGTTTTTAGTATATATTTCGTTTCTTACTTTACTCTAAGTTGATATATAGTCTAACTCATTATCTTTAGGCTTTATCTAATTTTATATTTTTTAAGATTAAGATACCTCAGAATAAGTATTCTAAAGTTATTCTTACCTATTAAGTTTATAGTTTTAAGCCTCCCCTCGAGATATAGGTAAACTTCTAGTGAGTCCTTATAGGACTTTAAGATTATTAGCTTATTTAAGAATATACTTATAGTATATTTACGTTTTGTTGTTAAGTATTTATTTATTTCAGTATTACTTATTAGTCTGGATCTTAAGTTTATAAGTTATTTTAATATTTTACTACTATCTATAGCTTCTTTATTTAAAGGTATAGTGGGCGAAATACTGTCTCTTATAGTTATTATAAAGAGTATGTTTATATAATTTATAATAAGCAAAATAGTTTATAGGTCTGCAATCCGTATTTTGAGTGTATATTATTACCTAGAGGTTCTTATACTAACTGCTTCTTTTATAAAACTTAGAATATTTATTTTTTTAACTTTAATATTATCTATTAAAGATTCAGTTTTAGTTACTATTATATAGATAAGATATATTATTTTAGTAGTGAATATAATAGTCTCCCTATTTTTAAGTTTAAGATCTCTTAAGATTTTGAGAAAATTATTATTAGTAGAATTAGTTTATTTAATTTTGCTTATTAGTATAATATATTTTTCTCTTAATAGAAGAAGTATTTTAATATTCCTAACGCCCTCTTTGTTTTCTTAACTTATCTTTTTATATATGATCTGCCTATTATATTCAGCTTTCCTATTTTTATTAAGAAATATTAATTTTTAGTTTAAAAGTAATCCTTCCTAGTAGGCTAAAGGAAGAAACTCTTTTACTTATATTATTAATTTCTTTAAGGGAAATAAGATAGTTATTATTTATTAGGTCTGTAAATATATCCTATTATTATAGATAGAAAAATGAAATAATAAAAACTAGAAAAAAAAAGAAATAAATAAGGAAATCCTTTTAGTAATAAGTGTATATTATATTTTTATTCTTTAGTGTAATATCTTTTTTATAAGTAAAGTTATCTTCCCTCTCTAAAGTTCTAGGTTATATCTTATTAGCTGGAAGTTTCTATATATCTCTCTTAAGAAAAATAATAAGTTTTACAACTAGTAGTTTACCTATAAATACTACTTATTATTATCCTAGCTATATTAAGTTTAGAAACTTTAATAGATAGTATTAGCTACTATACTAAGTTTATAAATATACTAATTTAGTGAATATAAATTATTATATTTAGTCTGTTTAAAAATGTTAAGTCTACTTTATAATATAAAAAGTAGGTACTTATTATAGTTATTTAGGTTTATTAAAGGTGAAGTATCTTTCCTTTTATATTTTTAATATTTAATTTAATCTGTAAATATTTATACTATCTGAGATAAAATTATAAGTTAAAGTTATTATATATATATTATTAAATTATTACATTTTGGTATTAGGTGTTTAAGGATAAAGTTATTATTAGAATTCAGATTTCGAATTTAGGATCCTGAAGTATCTTCTCTATTATATACTTAATATTTAATAAGTATTCCTTTTATTAAGTTATTAATCCTGTTAAAGTATTATTATTAGTCTCGCCTAGGATTATTTATATAATATTTTAATTTAATTCTATATAAAGCTACTAATTAATCTTCCTAAAAACTTTAATAAATTAGTAATTTATAGTAATTCTAATATTATCTATCTTCTCCTTCTTTAGAGGTATCTAAAAGTCTGAATATAACTATTTTTATATATTATTTTCTCTAAAAAGGAGATATTTAAATTATAATAATCTTCCTTTTACCTAGCTATCTTCTTTATATTAGAAATATTTAAATTATAGTGGTCTTCTTTTTACCTAGCTATCTTCTCTATATTAGAAGGATTTAAATAGTCTATTTATTTATCTCTTTATTAATCTTTAGATAAATAGATTAATTCTACTATATTTATCAGCTTAGAAGGATTACCTTCTTAATTATTCTGTAATTATTATTATAATTATTATTTTTTATTATATTTAGTAGAGTAATTCCTAGTTTACCTATAGACTAAGTTTATAAATATCCTACTAATAATAATTTTATAATATAAAATTATAAAAATTTATTTAGTAAAGTTATATAAATACTAGTTTCTGAATATTTTCTAGGTCTCTAGAGTATCCACTAGTTTTGAAAATATAAATATAATTATTATTTAGTTTTCTTATTTCTAATATAAATCTGTAAATAGTTTTTTTTAGTAATCTTTCCAGTTTTTATATTTAGTTATATATTTTTTCTTAATAGTAGGATAATATATTATATTTTTATTATATTATATTAATATTTATTTATTAAGATAATATAAAAATATCTCTCTATTCCAGCTTTAAAGATTGAAAGTAGAATAATCTACTTTTAGATACTATTAAAATAGGCTGTAATTAAGAGAGCCTATCTAGACTAAAACTAACTAACTACCCCCAGCTATAAAACCTGAGAGAAGTAAAAATAAATAGAAAATATTAGAAAAATATTTTAAAACTGTAGAATTATATTCACAAATCTACAGTCTAAAAGCTAAACTAATCTGAATAGTAGGTCTTAGATTCTGGAGAGAAGAGAAGTTAATTCTTTCTATCTGTCTGTGATAAACCTAGCTATTTATACTTGTGAGGCTACTTGTGTTACGTAAATAGGCCTGTTTACAGGCCTAACCCCATCACAATAATAATAGAGATTTAGCCTATAGCTTCTAACTGAGTGGCAGCTAGAAAGGAGGGAAGTAATATTATAAACTATATCTAGATATTTAGCTAAAGCTATATCTAAGTATCTAAAGCTAATCTTCTTACTTAAGTAGAACTTTAGTAAGCTCTATATAGTATTATATATACAGACTTTTCTATATACTTATAAAGGTTGCTTTTTTACTTCTTAGTTCTAAATAAATAGTATTTTATACTACCTTCCGGTTAAATAAGCTTAGGTCTAGCTTTTTATATAGAATAAGTAATTCTTCTACTAGATCTATAAACTAAGAAGTAAACTCCTTAACTATATTACTATTAAGTAGATTTTAGTATATATTAGTATGTATATTAATAATATAGCTAATTATTATACTAAAGAAACTATAGATTAGTATAATTTATTATACTTAACTGAAACTAAAAAATTAGTAGAATATTATATAGATAGCTACTTACTTACTACTTCCTCTATAAAAACTAAAATAAGAAACTATATCTATACTATCTAGCAGAAGATATAGTCTGGCGTAAGCTATAGTAGTAAACTCTACTGAATTTTATTTATATTAAATCTAAAGGATTTTTAGTAATATAAGGAATTTAGTAAGCTAGTTATTTCTACTATTACCTAACTATACACTAAGAAGATAGGTTTAGGTAAATTCCTCTACTTTATTAAGATATAAGATAGCTTTTATTATAGTATATATACTACTAATAGTTACTAACTAGATTAAACTCTAGAATATATCTTACTTATCTATTCTACCCTATTAGAATATTAAGATTATATAATAAAAAAAATCTGAGAGTGCTTCCTAAGAGATAGTATCTACCCTGAGGTACTTATTAGTATCTTATTATACTTATTAGTAAAATATATAGTTTAGATAATACTAAAAGTAAGCCTCTTTTAGTAATTTTCCTCTATTCATATAAAGTATATTAATATACTTTAGAATATAAAAGCTTTCTACCTACTTATTAAGATTAAAAAACTCTAGAAAATCTAACTAATAGGTAAAACTAACTAAATACTAAACTAACTATAAAGTCAAAATTAAGTAACTAATAATTTAATCTTTAGCTTTAGAAGGTAAAAATTATATAGATAGTAGCTTCCTATTAATACTAAGTATCTTAACCTACTTAAGTTTATATACTAGTAAACATTATATTTCTAGAAGCTAAATATAGTTATTATAGAGAGATAAAAAAATTCTATTTACTAATTTAAGATTAACTTCTATAACTATCTATAAGGAGATATTATAGTAATTACTAAAATAAATATCTAAGAATTAAGTTTAAGAATATTAAATCTTATAATCTAAAAGCTACCTTTTAGTATAATTAGTAAATAGATATTAGTAGAAAGTAAACTAATACTCTATAATCTTACTTTAGGAAGTAGTATATTTAAAGGATAAGTTTCTAAAGAATAAACTTAATTATTTCTAGTAGTTATAGTAGTATTATCTATAAATTTATACTAATTATAAGGAATTAGTAAGAAGAAATTATTACTTTACTTATAGATAAAGTTAGTAGAGTGGAAAACTTTAGAACTAATTTTTACTTAGCTTCTAATATTCTCTATAAGGAAGAATACTAATAGCTAAATATAAAGAATAATTATATAGATACTATCTTAGGATTACCTTATATTTATTTATATTATAGCTCCAGGCCTCTATACTAATATAAGTATTTAGGAAATAGTAGGATAAATATAATAATAAGGAGTTAGAATAAGTAGCCTGAAACTTATAATATCTAAAGGTAGTAAATTTATACTAGAGTCTAGCAGCCTTAAGTAGGATTTGAGAGTATAGTGTAGGTAAAATTATAGGGATTAGAGTCCCCTGCCTCTGATTAGTTATATATAATTAGTCAGGATTTAGCATAGCAGCCGTGTGACCCCATGGGTCCCTAGAAGGCTTAATAATAAAACACACACAACACACAAACCGACCAAAGCCATGTGTGCCCCCATATCACACTCTCGCCCACCTCCTGCGGCGCTTTGATGGATTGACAAACACAGAGCGAGAAGGTGGTCGGGCTATGGTCTCATGCCGTAGGTAATAAGCCTGACCCAGCCCAGCCCATTTCATCCCAGCAGCCATTGCCGCGCCACGCGCAGCCGCCAAATGACCACCTGCGTAGCTCAACCCCAAATCAAGGAAAGTCCGATGAGACCACTCCAATGGAAAACTAACTATCCCTGGTCACGAGGCCAAATTCGCTTTGCCGCTCAGTTATTGCCCAGCAAAAGCCCCCCTCAGGCTGGCATTAATGAAGCACAATCCACCGTGGTCCTTTGGTAACACTTCCCACTGGCTTCTGGGTGATAATTATTGCCGTACGACGTTTCGTGCTGTGAATCAGGTGACATGGTGGTGGACCTCGTCATTACTGGTGGCTTGTTTCGCGTGTGAAGTGCTGATGGTCCGTTTCCACTGACAGACGAGGGGTTCGAATGAGGGTAAAGAAGTCCGGCTTTTGTTACGCTGCCATTGATCCCGCTGTGAATCGTGTAGTAATACAGCCTACGCAGTATGCGTCGACACTTTCATCGGCGTGTTCTTGATCCTAGTATGGGCCTCTCCGCTGTTTGTCTCACTTCTAGTTGATAATTCATTGGTGCTACGGTCGTCAAGTGTCGGTATAATGAAGAGCGGGGCTAGAACTTCGTATAATCTACTACACTCTAGGGAGTATGTATTGTGCCTTACCCTCTCCTCCTTTTCACTGCGCTTTTCGCAATTTCTTGATTGGCTCTGAGGGGACTGCTTTTGAATTGGTTGTGAAGTTGCTTCTGAAGGAACGGCGAGGTACTTCAATCTCCACAACCATCAGCGTCTACAGAGTAGGAAAGTATTGGTAAGAAAACGAAGTAATCCGCCATGTCGAGCATATACTTTTTTGAGACTTCGGTTGAGAGAAAACTTCATGATAAGATGTGCAATTGCAAGCTGGCATTGGATCATGCATTTTCTAATCTTCTCAATCGATCACCCTTTGTCCTTTGGCCCTCGTTGATGATGAGGTAGGTACGTGACAGCGCGCAGACGCCGCAGAAGCTGTCCAGTCTACCTGACGCATTCTGACTGAACCAGCAAATACCGTCGGCTGATACTTCGTCTCCACGACATCACACTTAAAAGTCAGCTTGCATTCCTCCGCAATCCATGGGACGCGAAAGTCAGACACGTATTGGGCCTTTCCGCCTTGCCTGTGTGGTTATATACGCCTGTTGGTGTAAATGAATTTGCTGTGAAAGCATGGTTGAAAAGCGAAATTGTTCTCAGTAGACCTGCTAGGAACGGCCTACTTTTCATGATGAGGTTAGAAGAACGGACACCAATCCCAGAAAAGCTCCTGCATGTGATGTGTTCCATGGTTTATGAGGCTAACTGCGACTAGGGGCGACCCTTTGCGAGCTCCGCCAGGGTGACGAATCTTCCACGGCCGGAATGGTGTATCAAGTGATTTGAACATTGATGCAGCCTTCCCCCCGCCAAGCCCACGCAGCAAGCCTTTCAAAGCTTGCATCATGCATTCCCAGCGGGAGGTCACAGTTGGCGCTTGAAAAGTGGGTTCGACATCGAACCCTTGGCGGCCAAGTTATGACTCCTAGAGGATGTCCTCAAGAGAAGTCATAGACCACGAGGCTTTCCCTGCCATGCTTTGTCTCTTTCAAAACAATAACCATCTCGTCGTCAAAGCCCACCCAGCTGTGTAAGCCTTCCAATAGACCAGGCTCAGTATCCAAGAAATGGCCACCGTTTCCCGATATTTCGGATTCTGTGGACGGACTGCTTCGAACTTCAATGCTCTTACTGTGAGCGCGCCCCTCGAGGTCCCAGACCCGGATCTCTTCTCCCCGGCAGCTTACACTAACGGCCTTTCCTCTCGCCGTTATCTCTGCATCGCCAATGCCAGATGTATGGCCCCAAAGACGGACGCCTGCAGAGATTGACAGCTTTGACGCGTCAGAGGTGCAGATGTGAAGAATCAGGGTATTGTCTGCCATTACGGCCAGCAGGTATGGGTGATTATAACACAAGGTCGTTGGGCCCTCTGGCATGTGCCCTGACGGACCTTGCTGTTGAGCCGGCGTGTTCCTATCTGAAGCACAGTGTGTCGAAGACAACGTCTTGTATGACCCGGTGAATGCGAGTCTCGTCGAAACAATTTCGGGTGGGGATAATGTTTCGGAAGCGTGAAGTGCGACATGCAGGTCCTGAATGCCAATGGACCATCCTTCTCGTGCGGGTTGAATGTAGGCAATCGAGGCTACCAGATGCGATGATATCCGTCTGATAGACAGTGCCAAAGGAGATTGTGACGTCTGAGATTTGAGGGAAGTCAACAAAGAAGGATTCGGTAGTGTTGCTGCGACTCTTGCGCTGCTGCTTCTTGTTTCGTTTTTGAAACCGAGCCCTACCAAGTGTCTCTCTTCCAGCTTGCTTCCAGACTCTTCGCGAATGGCCCTACCAGATTCTGCATCCGTGTCGATCCCGTCCTGTGGTGTCGCCGGTCCCATTTTCTGGAGGGGAGGAAGCCCAAAGTTGTAAAGCGATATCGAGGCCGACTCCGTAGCTGTCAAAAGAAGAGGGTGATGGTACGCGACAGCAATGAGCTGGCCGCTGCTGCTTTTCTTATGCCGGTGCCTCTTCAAAAACATGCCTTCATCGAGGCACAGTCTCCAAATGCCAAAGCCACCGTCAACGAAGCCCACCGAGACATCCATTCGACGCAACTCCAAGTGTTGATCATCGATGGCCAGGCAAGTCGGCTCTGACACGAGCTCGCCTTCCTGGAGTCGAAGTTGCGCCATTGGCTTTCTCGTTCTCAAATCCCATGCCCTCAGTCCAGCAACTGCGTCGGCAGTAACGGCTATCCCTTCCACCACTTTCACCAGGGTCCTTCTCGTCATAAGACTGTCGGATCGCGGTTCTGCAACGCCAAGCTCTTGGACAGTAGCGTTTCCTCGAGCCCAGTTATGCCGTAGCCGGTACTGTCGTTTCCAATCAACCCCCGCCCGAAGCCCACTCCCCCGAGCGCCACCTAGCCGTATCAAACGTTTTGCTGGCACATGAACCCTGGGCCTTTCTCCGGCAGAGGCCTGCCCGGCAGAGGCCTGCCGGAAACCGGGTATCCGCAGTGCGCGCGGAAGCACAAAGCGATGATAGTAAAGGGTTCTCCACAGCTGAGAGTCAGCGGAGAGTCTATCAAGACGACGTGACACTGGGGCCACGCCGAGCAAAGTTGTGGTAGGTAAGAATGATAGAATGCGAATGAGCAGTTCATCGGACAGCGAAGAGAGGAAGTCGCTGGCTGCGAAGTTGTATTTCTCATTTACTTGCGCAACGACGGTTTCGCTCAGCTGGGATGCAGTCAATCGCGCTCGTTTCAAGGTTGCCTCATGGCCACCTGTTGGAGGTTGGTGCCGCTTGCGCTGCATCTTGTACCTAGCTTGCAAGTGCCAGCACCACACCAAATGGTCTCGAGCGAAAGAGAAAGTTGCCCCCCCGGTCGGTGGGAGAGAGGAAAAGAATGGCTGTAGCTATATAATACTACCGAAGTTGGCGCTTACCTACTCGAGGCAAGCATAGAAGACAAGAAGTAGCATTGTGGGAAAGATAAGATAAGATAAGATACCTAGGAAAACCGCCACCCGCCCCTTGTCTTAACCTCATTCAATTGCGCAGAATCCCTGACAGTCAAGAGAAACCGCCTGAACTCTTCCACAGATCAGGGTAGTCGTCGAACGTGACAGTGATCTCTGTTCCTCGCATACCTAGTGTGCGAACACTCGTTCGAGGAATCCCAATGGCAAATGGTCACTGGCCGTCTTGTCACCGTTACTGGAAGCCAGACCAAACCTCGCCTCCTGGAGGCGTGTAAGAGGTCCTCCCCCCTTGGTAGATGTCAACCTACACGGTAACGCTCGTATTAGCAGCGACCCAGTCAAACAAGAGGATCTACTACTGACCGTGACTCCGGGGTCGTTCTGCGGGGCATATCCGGGGATACTCTTTAGGAAAGATGAGGGTGGTTGAGAGGTGCCGGACCCAACGACGACCAGCTGGGCACACTCGGCATAAAACTGGGGCGTGTTCGCCTGATGAAGAGCGAGCAATTCGTGCCGAACGAGGTAGTTGCCGGGCTTGAGGTTACTTGGGATCTTGCTGGACCACTTGAGCTGCTTCAGCACGATTGCTGTTCCCCAGTTCTCGCTGTTCAAGTTGTTCCCCCATAGACCCATCTGGTCGATCTTGAACCAGCTCTGCTTGTCGCCTGCGCAGCCCTGGAAGCTGCCGCCGCAGTCGTACAGCCAGACCATGACAGGGCCTTGGGCGTGAGTCCACTGCTTCCAGTTGGCCGTGATGTTGGTGCCTGCCTTGATGCTCGCCGAAAGAGGCGCCGAAGTCCCACCGTTGCAGCGTATCTTGATGTCGCTCACCGTCAGGGTCGGATTGTAGTCGGGCTGTGTGCGTTTTTGTCAGACAGGATAAAGGTAGGCTGCGAAAGTTGAGCAACCACATACCCACTGTCTCTGAATGGTAGGCGGCGAGGTTGCCGGTGCAAAGCCCTCGTACCCTGGGTAGTTCTTGCCATCGATGGTGTAGCTAGTCACTGCTCCGTGGCCCGCAACGGCAGACACAAGGCACAGTAACGGCACTACGGTTCCGAAAATCATGATTTCGGCTTGAGCTTGAATGATATACTTGTTCAAATGGTTCTTTGTCCAAAGCGAGACAACAGGTTAGTGCCGGCTGTGAGGCAAGGACTTGAGAGTCCAGTGCCGTTTAAATAAACTTGGCTCCAACAGTGAGAGAGCAGGCTGGCTTAGGTGTAAATGTCTCGAAGGAATAAGTCCTAGCCTGATATGGTTGACCAGAAGCAAGCCGGCAATATGGCCAACATTTCATACCAATCGCAACTACATATTGCAGTCGTTTGCAAGGGTTGGTAACCGTCAGCCAGAAGCCGGAGAACGGGCCGCGGTTGCGACGTTCGCGGGGCAGGACAAGGAGTTTGCATTCCGGAGCGGCAAATAAGCGTGGCAGTCGCTAGACGCTAAAAGGTTGCAATAAATCGACCCAGAACGACAGGCTCATGGTGGAGGTCGTGGCGGCCTGTCAGTCGCTTTGGAAATTGCGGTAATATTGCAGCCGGCGATATGCATGCCGAAGGTCACATCGAGCGGCACTGAGGACTCCGAATGAGACATCAGATAGCGTGAGTCCTCAGTTGTTGGACGGGCAAAATCGCAACAAAACCTATCGTGTGAAATTAGAGATACTTGATGAACCGGGCCGAACAGGCTGATGCGGTTAAAAGGCATGGCATGAACAAAATCATCACACTGACCACCCGAATCACTCGGGCAGATTGGTAAACGGGAGAGAATACACTCGCCTGAGATCATCGCCTAGGCCCAGCCGGGATACCTCATCCAGGTGACTTGATTCGGCTGCTTGCTGGCCTTGGCCGGGCTCTGATGTCGCTGTGTTGTTGCCCAGAAGACTTTATGTCGTCGAACATACTTGGATAAAGCCATAGGCTTTGTTTGTTACCTCTCTTGGGTCGAATTTATCAGTTGGACGGGCTAACTTCTGCTGGCTCTGTCCTGGTTTATTAGACCTTGGCTTCGAGATGTTGTTATGACATCTCCAGATCTCTTTTCGTCCTGCTGAGTTCCGAGGGACAACGTCACAGCAATGGTCTCTTTCCTCTGGCTATTAAGGTGTCTGCCTTGATGCTGTTTGTCCTCTTCTGCAAAAGTGGCCTCAATCGTTGCGGTCGGCCATTGCTGTCCGCCGTACCCTCAGTCATCGTCGACGTAGTTCCCCTCATTTTCAACCTCGTCGTCAATGCCGTGGCGTCAACCCCCCTTTTGCTGGCTGAAGGTAAGTTCAACAAAACGCCCAAAGCATGTTGAACAGTACATCACGAGACTCCTGGTGCAGCCTAGCAACAGTCACGAGCGAAGTCTTGTGGAGCTTCATATCGCTCTGGACTCAACAGAGTTCGATCGTACATCATCATTCGGACTCTCCAGCATCGCAGGACGAAGCTCGTCGTTGCTTACTCGTCAAGTGTTGGCTGCCCTTTGAAGTATTAAATAGAACGCAAAATAACCCGGCATCTCGAAAATCTTCTCTCTGCAGCTCATTCACTTCACGGCTTTACCTCAACATTCGAACAACCTCAATTAGTCTACATTTCACCACTCTCACACCATGCAACTCACAGCCATCATCGTGTCTCTCGCCATCGGCGTTGCTGCAACCCAGACACCCTGGGGCTTGCCCCTGTGCGCGGTAGACTGCCTCCAAGTGCAGGTCAACAGCACCGGATGTCCCATCGAGAACCCTAGGCTGTGCCTCTGCGACGAAGCCGATAGGCTGGAACTTATCGACTGCGTGGTCCTTGGCTGCGACCAAGCCGACGCCGCGAAGGCTAAACTCATCGCCATCGAGCAATGCTACGGGCCCCTCTTTTAAAGGGATGCCACGAAGAGGTGACTTCAGCCTTCGGGCCTGTTGTCACAATTTCATCCCAGCTGTCCCGGCGAAAAATCGACAAATTTTGCTCTCCGACCGCATAGTTTCGACTCATCTATGGCATCTCCAACTGCCTACCTTAGATACAGACATGGGTGGGGTAAAAGCTTTGCCGAGATGGACGTCAGACAGGGTGGACGAGGTAGTTTTTGAAGATGGAGACTGCCGCAATTAGGTGCCGGAACTCGGCAGGATCATCCTGAGACTGCATGAGTAGGGATGCTAGGAGAGAGAGAATATATGGATGATCTTGCTGCAGCGTTGCTCGACAAATGTGTTGTGCAGTCCAACAGTGTTTTCTTGACCTTCATTCGTCGTCGACTAATTTCACCGGGCTGTCTGCTTTCCGCGACGCCGGCGGAATGGGCGATCCATGTGTATGTGCTCATGGAGCGCGATTCGCCAGTACACACGTCTATACATGTCACAAGAGAGGTATCCGGCTGAACAGATCGTCATAGAGCTTCCCAACCCACCCGTCCGTCACGCCTCCTCTTGCAACGATCCCGAGGCCACCGGCAGCCCAGATTCCGAACACAGTCGCAGTCAGGCCATGCAAGGCCCACCACATCCTTCTTTTGTGCCTGCGAGTTCTCTTTTCGACAACCGAGGCGCCACTGCCTCTCCAACCCATCGCCGTCGGTGCCAACCCTAACCATTTGGCAGCGCCCCAAATCATGTGGCTTGAGCCCACAACCAGAAGCCCCGTGTAGGCAAGCCATGAAGCTATCGGATGTCGGGCAAAGCCATGAGCAACAAAAGCAAGACCAATATTTGAGCTGTCGCCATCGACCTGAAGGGGCAGGACCCGGTTGATGCCCACGTGCGCAGCAAGAAGTGCCGTAAAAGCATACCCAGACAGCGAAATGTAGCTCAAAGGTGGCCATATTCGTGTTGCCGAGTTCGAGGGATGCGAGGTCGAAGGGCGGTAACTTTTGTCAGTGTGGGACCGATAGAGGGCATACATGCCAGGTGTGTTGCCGCCGTAACGTCGAAGATTTTGGGAACGCCGTACAAGACGGAGGGCAACTCCAGAAGCGATGTGGGCGGCGATCGGCAGGCCAACGAGAAGGGGCTCCGTCAGCGATGTTTGATAAATCTCACGAGACTGTAAGAGGTATGTCTCAGAGGCAGAAACGGAATGTGCTAGTAGGGGTATTATGGAAGTGTTGGCTAGGTGAATAGTCGTGAAGATGGGGATCAGATAGGAAGAAAATTTCTGGATTCGGGTCACTGGTAAGGCAATGCAAGTCAGTTGGTTGTTCCCTTTCAAGGGAGCCCGATTAGTCTGGCAGCAGGCACGTACGATAGAATATGGCTCCGTGACCGCTCCCACTCAATCCGGGGGCGGAGGAAGTAGATCTCGCCGATGCCGTACCATCTTCCGAGTCGTCTCCGGGTTTTAGAGGGAGATCTTGTTCGATATCCGCCCGCGGCGTCTCGATTGGCAACGGTTCTAGTTGGAGAAGGGATATGAGAGTGTCTTCTGAACCTCGTGTTCTGAGCGACCTTGAGTCCATTCCTTGACAAGTTGTCGCGCCGCAATGCGCTCTTGCTTGCCCGCTTTTGGGGGTAAGGAGGAGAGGAAGCAGCTGCGATGGTAGGTGTAGTCAATCTCAGATAGGTAAGGTACCTTGCGAATTATCGTAAAAACACAGGTGGTCAACAGGGTGTCGTCGCGTACCGCGCAGGCATGGTGATACATGCGGGAACCTGCAGAACTGAGGTATTGCGCGGGAACGTGGCCAGCTGACCATTTCTGGGAGCATCATAGGCTGCAGGGTTACAGGTGGGCCCAGCCGCCAACCTCATGTAGGTACAGTTAAGTTACAGGGAAAGGCGCAAGTTCTATGGTGGGTGGGTGGGTGTTAACGGACGGGAACACACTACAAGTATGGCAAAGTGCCCCACTGCAGAGCCTCACGCCTGCCAGAGTTTCACCGTGACCGCACAGGCACGACAGGGTAAACGATGCCATCCAGCGCCCGCTACTTAAATCAGCTTTAGTCCACTCCATGGGAACGACTAGCAGTAATACACTGTAACTCCGGTGTCGCAGGTCTTCTCTTCCGAATCAGCGGTCTGTTTCGACTGCGTCCTTTAACTCCCAACGATATCTTTTGTTTTGCGGGCGGCTCTGACTCCAATCACGACCATGGCTCCGGTAAGTACCACAATTCTTACCACTCAAGTTAAGAGACGAGAGACGACGCCCGGTGCTGACGTTGCCCTCGATACAGCGACACCAGACACTGCCCCCGGCGCAGACGTCTTCCGCCCGCGAAGCCCTCCAGTCCTTCTATTGCAGCTTATGCTCGAAAGGCTACTCCCGAATGAACGATTACGAGGCACATCTGAGTAGTTATGATCATAGCCACAAACAGCGCCTCAAGGATATGAAGGCCATGGTACGAGATCCCACTGCGGGAGCACGGGCTCGGAAAGCCGAGGCCAAGGCGGGCGGGCTTGTTCCCATAAAGCTCGTCGCGAACGAGCAACCGCAGCAACCCCAGGGTACGGGGTCTTTCAAGAAGGGCGGCTTCAAGAAATCAGGCTTCAAGTCTGCATTCGCGCCTACCGAAGCACCCGCCGACGCCGATGGCCCAAAGTCGAAATTGGGACAAGTTCTCGAAGCCGATAGGCATGGTGTCCCATTGGATCCTAATGCACAGGCCGAGAGTGATACGGAAGACGAAGGTTACCAGCTGTATGATCCACGACATCCAACGCAATGAGATGGTTCTGGTCAGGAACTGCTTTACGGAATCCTAAGGTGACACCCCCGTGACGCGTCACGGCTGTCTCGAAACGACTGCGCATTCTAGGAAATTGTTCCCAAGGGTACGTGAGCCGAAGGGTCAAGGACTTTGTAACTCCGCTCGATCATCCTCGTCGGAAAAGAACTGACTAACAAGAACCAAAGATTTCTACAGCTCTTTATCGCATTTGTGTCCCTCTCTCCCAGCCCACCAATCGAACAGAGACATTGGCTCTAGCCAGCTCCAGGCACTTGTGTCTGAACCGATTTTCACGCTGGCTCCCTAGACTTAAGGCTCTGCCACATCGCCTCCGCTGAGTATGCTGTTTCTCTGTCCTGCACATTCACATCATCTACATCAAGATACCAGTTCATCCAAATTGAGACAGGTCCTCTTCCAACAAGCCCATTATGTATTGGCTGCCAGAAAACCAATTCCCGAGCTGGGCAGTCTGCATATTTTGCGGCGCTGTTCCACCCGCCTCCACACCCTGAATTGGATAATCAGCTGGCGGAAACCCCAGAGCACTAAGGTACACGTCGAACTCGTCATTGAGGGATCCTCGTTCTTCTGGGTGTTGCGTCTTGGTCTCCACGTACAACACGGCGATGTTGTATAACATTTGACAAAGCTGGTGCAATTTGTCCACGGGTTCTGAGAGTGTGCAGGCCGGTCGGAGTGAGCCAACGAAATCATTCAGTCGCTTGAGATCTTCGGCACTCGAGGTGTCGATGATGTGACAAAAAAGAACAAAAAATGGTGTAAAGGGTGTCATTAGAATGGCCCTACAAAACCAAGTTATCAGAAACCGTTCGAGAATTTGTAATGCCACGAGTGCTTGAGCTTTGGGTCGACGGACGGCTCCTCACCAATGAATGTAGACGGCTTTGAGATGCCGGCCTTCCTCGGCAATACTCTGCATGCATTCAAGGTGGAGTTGTGTGGCAAACCTAGCCGTCTCGATGCATTCTTGTGAAAACCTTGTTGGTGAACCGTCGGGAGCCGGCAGTGCGCGGTATATCAAGGTGAGGGTGGACTGAAAGGTCAGCTCGTCGCCACGAAGGTGCAGATCCAGTATGGATGAGGCATTCAAAGCTTTGAGGCCGAAGAGGACTTGCTCGCGAACGTGCGACGCAGCTGCCATGATGGACTTTTGCTCTGTTTCCAAGCGACGCACAGTCTCTACGCGCTCCTCTTGGGACTGATTCAATGCGAGGGGGCTGTATCTGTGACTCTTGTCAGTGTCCATATAAGAGAGCTTCGCGAGACAGTCCGGGGTGGACATACAGTTGCTCGTACACTCGATGTTGAATCTCGGACTGTTGTATCCACATTGTTATGACGGCTCCCCAAGGATCTGCAACCATGGTGTTGTCGACTCGGCGTGGTAACGTTATGTCCCAGTCTTGGATGACGGACGCCCTGCCTGTGCGCAAAGACAGGGTCTTGTCCAGCATGTAGACGTGCCAAAATAGCAGCGGTTTGATGTCTCTCGGACCAGCACTCTCACTCCTAGTTTGTGAGATGCGGTGATAGCCTAACGTCTGGCATAGACTGGCAGCAGTAGACGTAAAGAGCCATGCGAGGGAAGCTTTGGACACGTCCACCGCATACACGGCCTGTCAATCAGTCAGGAACACGCAAGGGCAGGCTGTTGAAGCTGGGAAAAGGAGACCAAATGCAGATATGACGTACCGCTACAAGCAGCGCTTCTATGCTCTCCACCTTGGCAGGCAATATGAGCGGTAAGCATACCAACGCTGTCTCTAAGTTGGACTGACACATGTGCTGGTATCTTTCAAATTCCTCTCGGGCCGGGGCTTCGGAGGCGTGATACGCCTGCTCCATGAAAAGGTAAAAGAGGGCGCCATTGACGATGATGAAAGTGGTGTCCGCAAACGTATCGGTACAGAAGTACACCCTTCGGCAAAGTTCGGCCAAGTCGTCCACATCCAAGAAAGAGCATGCTATGGAAAATATACCCGGAGGCGAGGCTGAGATGGGGGTCAGCAAGGAGGCGATACTCCCCTTTACGGATCGAAGCGGGTAACAGACATTTCATGTGCTTCAGCAGGGCCACAACAGCGTTCATCGGCGGCATAGGTAGGTCTGGTAGCCCCCCTGGAGGGAGAGATTGCTGCGTGTGAAAGCGAAAATCGCGGTTCGAGGATACCTTGTTCTGCATCGAGACGATTGAGCGGAGGGAAGAAAGGGCGGCGTGGATGTTGGGAGGGACGTCGTGGAGGGAGGTCCGCTGAACGGCGTCTTCGATGAAGTCGCTGGCAAACATGGTGTGGGCCGTCAGAGAAAGGTCTCCTTCAAAGGCGGAGTCTGAATCTGCGCCGTCGTGGGTGAGAACAGAGGCATCTCCAATAGTTGAGGCCGACGGGGTCATGTGCCTGGCCCTGGCTGCATCCCAAGAGACCCCGCTGCCGGTCTGGGGTTTGTTGTTGAGGCTCCGCAGCAACTCTTCGATATTGGACAGTCGTTCTTCGATGAGATCAATCTTCTTCTCACTGCGTCTGGAGTTAGGACCGGCAGTAGCAAGCCATCTTCCTAACGAGAGAGGAGAGAGAGAGAGATGGAGAGAGGGAAAGACTATGGGTGTGTGTGAGTGTGTGTGTATGTGTGCGTGTGCGGAGAGGAATTTGGGAGGCGAGTAGAAGCGGGACGATGACAAGTGCAAGTTGCAAGCATACTATTGAAGAGAAATGAGCACACGATGTCTCTGCTCTTTCGGCTTCTGCCCAACTCCGTTCGAACTACAGGGGCGCTGGGTTATGCGACAATTGGAACAAGGCGAACTTTTGTCACATCGGATCTGCGTCAGGGGGCCACAGGCAGGCCTGATGTCAGCCAAATCGACTCATCACATAGTCATCGAGATGCTTGACTTGTGGTAGATGGTGAGGAACAGCGGGTGAGTGATCGATTGGCTGGTGGGGCAGATAGCAAGCAACAACCGTCGCGGAGACAGCCAGTGACATAACACATTGGCCTGGGAACGGATCGGGAAGAGGAACAAGGTCACCAACTTTACGAGTCCGACACTGGTCACACTAGAGGGTGAGTGGAAGAGTTAGCGACATCTCTGACTGATGATTGTTTTCGGTGCTAGATTTGGCCTGTGTAGGGAAGCGATGGATGCAGGCCAATCTGAATGTAGACATACAGCTCGACGTAGGCCCTGATCCTCGGCCCCCGCGGACCGGGAATCTGATTCCATGGCGAAAGAGTGCAACAAAAACCAACGCAATGTTAGCTGATCGATGCCGGTGCTACGTCGTGCAGAGCTGCAGTCTCCTAGTCTCCCGTCGGGCTGGGTACGGCGTCTGGGCACCAAAGTAAGGTGAGGTAGTCGGGCTGGGCGGGCCTGGGCTGAGCTCTGTGGCTCTGAAGAGGTAGGCAAAGGGTACCAGAACCTGAAGGTCCCGGCGGTTTAAGGCGCTAAAATGATGGCCTCCTCGGCAGCCGGATTATGTGGCGAGCGATGATGTGAGAGAGTTGTTATCGCGTCAACAATACGAGTAGTCCATGTTGAGCGGGGCTGCGAGCCGAACGGATAACGACACGCGGCGATCCGGGGTGTTGGTGCAACGACGCGCCCAGAAAGGCCTCGCTGGTGCGAGTTGCGAACGGCAAAGGGAACAGACCGGACGACTCCCACGCGCGATGGTTGAAACTCAACAGGGTCTCTGGGTTTAAAGAAGACGGGCAAGGTCAGGGCACGGGCTTAGATCGACAGGGAATGTGGCCGGGGGGTTACGTCGTGAAGTGTATCGTGGGGAATAAAGATGCTCTGTTGGAGAAGACAGCCGAAGACCAATCAAGCGAGCCTGTAAGAAGCTGGGAACTGCGGCTCGGTCGGCAGTGGCAACCGAGATGCGAAGCCAGGGTTCAGAGGTGCTATTGCTTAAGAATTACCCGATTGGGACTGGTACTTGTAAAGGGTCGACGAGACGAGACGAGATGTGAACTTTTGGTCTCTGAAAGAAGGATGCGCTCGCGGTTGATGTGGTAAATTTGGATTGCTGTTGGTCTCTTCCTTTTTTTTTGTTTTTTTCAAGAAAAAACAAGCAAGGAGGGAGCGGAAAGGGGGAGCGGAATCGGTCGATAGTGAAGAGGAAGGCTTGCGGTTGGCGAGTGAAATCCCTTCTCGTGCGGCATCATCCGTATTAAAGTAGGCCGACGTGTGTGAGGCGTAAGAGGTCCTAGGAGGCTACAAGAATCGTCAAGCGTGCATGGCAAGTATACGTTGCATGGCAGAGTATAGCAAGGACAATCGCGTATTTTTTGATCACTCCCTACTTATTTAAGGAAATCAATACAGCTCGGCTACGCTACCTTCAATTGCTAGAATAATATCAATTAGCGTGTTACACAAAATCACTCTCAGCTGCTTGTGGGCGGGGTATGGCTACGTCCAGATTTGGAATGCCGGGCTTGTAGACGTCGAATTGCCATCTAGGCACTAAGACGTCGTGGTATTCTTCAACTCTCCAGTATACAATAACTATGTAGAGCTCAGGCGCACTACATATGCTCGGGGGCCCGCGGATGCCGTGGCACAACCCCATTTGGTCTTGTAACTATTCCTTAAGACTTGGGCACAACGAACACTGAAGCCGAGACCACCACACACTTTACGAATGGTTCGCGTTGCCGTTCAAAACTGGGGCTCCTGGACGAGCGCCAACTCAAATTGGCTTGGCAGAGCTCCTTCGTCCACGAAAATGTCCCCCAGGTACCTGCAATTATTAGCTTACTTCGCAAATAAACAGGCATCACCAGATTTGTGGGACGACCTAGCTGCAGCTGTCGAGGCGTCCAGCCGATCCCCGCGGACACCGAACTACGGATCTTGTTTTGACCGATGTCGCAAACCACATCCAGTTCTGCGTTCATTGTGTTTGCATGTGCACTACCTAGCTTGACTCTAGTGCGAGCGCTGGAGGAGGGGAAGTAAAGCCCGGTACTCAACCGAAGTATAAGCGACCTGTAACCACTACCTAGTAGGGGTTGGTCTTAGCAGAAACTGTCGCACACGCAAAGGGTGGGCGCGCCCGTATATTGTTGCATTGTACGGCCGACTAATTATTGTTGCATGTAATTAGGGGCAAAATCTGTCAGGAATATGTCAGGAATAACACGCTCAAGCGGCAGAGTTTACACCGGTTAAACCTTGGGCGGCTGGCGCTATCTCTACAGGCTTCACCCTACTTAAACTACTTAAAATAGAGTCTTATATAGTATATATAGTCATATTTAATTATTCATAATATATAGTAGATTTTACTCTTCAACAATATATTACAGATAAAGGTTTTATACTACTAAAAACTACTAAGTTAAGTATATATAATTTAATAGTTTATATATACTTAATAATTATTACTTACCTAATAATATTTCTATAAATTCTACTTTACTTAAACCACTTAAAATGAAGCTTTATATAGTATACATAGCTATATTTAGCTATATATATTATATACTATTTTCTTCCTCTTAATTACATACAGCAGATTCTACCCTCTAATTACCTATAATAGATAGGTCTCAGAAGATTAAGAGTGTGTCCTCCTTAACGCGTCGCGCATAGCCCCGTCAGTATAGACGTATGTACCTACCCGACTCCGACGACCTTTGCATGACATCACGTCCCTACCGTGTCAACAAAGAACTGCGATAAGATAAGCAGCCTTGCCAACAGGTGATGTTACATACGGCACGTACCCAACAACCTCATCTCAGCAGCAGGACCACATCTGCCATGCTCACGGCGAAACGGTAAGGCCAGCTACGAGTACGAGGCATTCTTTCCTTTAAGGCGGCGCTTGAAGTTCCCATCTGTCACCTGCACGGCTACTTTACACTTACCTGCACGCATGGGCGGTCACACCCACTTGCCTACTTAGGAAGCGATCAAGGCGGAAGAATCAATACTACGTTGACTGGAAGAGCCTTCTTGACCTTCCATTTCAGTCTTATCTTTTGGCCTTCTGCCCCTTTTTCTGATTGTGCCTCTTTGTGTTTCGGCCGACTCTCCTTCCTTCTTGTCCCCGCTCCCGCTCTTTCGATCTGCTTCCGCAACCTGGGCGTGGGTATCGTACAAGAGCACCGCTACGGACACTTTACCATCACACACAGCCTGCAGACCACTTCCGCATCTGACATTTGCGGCGCCGCGCCACCAAGCAACGCCTTACTGCAGGTCGCCTCATTTTGAGGAAAGATACTGCGTTCATTGCCCTTACGTTTCCACACCCACCCATCCATCAGGTAACTCCGCACACTGACCGCCACCATGGCTGACAGTGGCCATGAGGCTCTCCGTGCAGCCAAACATGAGCTACTTGAGCTGGAGGAAGAAAAAGCCTTAAAGCTCGCGATAGCCAAATCTCTGGACGACGCTCCTGGCAATCTCCCGCAAAACCCCCAAGACAAGAAGCAGGCTTGGGCCGATTACGAAAACACCAAGAAACGGTTTGCGGACAAAACGAGACAAAAAGACCAGCTCGAGCGGCGTCTTTTCAACTCCAACAATAGACGCAACCCTACGAGTGCAGGCAGATCAAGCACGTCCACTTCCTCCGACGGCATGGACTTCTGGCCTGTAGACAGCGTCTGGGGACAAGGTTCGTGAATATTCTACTCGGCCCTATTTCCTTCCCATGTCACTCTCGGCCAAGCAGTTCAAATGCTATTTCAGTTCGCATTATGGGTAGAAATTAACGTTTGTCTGCCAGCCTCCGTCCCATACAGGACAACTACCGGCTCCAATATTCCTACGGCCAGATCAAACCCAAGTGCGTCTTACGATACGACTGGTCCTCACCTGGGTCGACACAATCAGCTCTCGTACGGCAGCAGCGGCCAATCCTCTCTCGCAACTTCCAATAAGAGATCTCACGGAGCGGCGTCTCTGAGCCTTTCGAGCCCCGGCCGAAACAAATCACAGCGAACTCATGATGCTTCCTCTGATGTCATCGACCTTACTGGGTAGGTTCAGACCGGCATTAGGATGTGGTACTTCGTCAAGTACACGGGACGCCTCACCAGAACTGAGGCCTATTGCTTAGACTCGTGTACCCAAACACATCCAGATCTAACATTTGCTAGGGACGATGATGAAGCCGACGCATCCGGCTTTCACCTCGGACAGCGGGAACAAGAGGCACAGGGCAACCGACACGCCTCGAATGGTGATTGGGCACGCAATTTCGGAGAGCATTCTAACCACGCCTCAGCATCAACGTCCGCCAATGCTCTGCCAAGCCCTGGCTTTCAGCCCGATGCCATGCATGTAGGTGGATTTCAGGGTGCTGTTTCCGGCAACTCCTACGGAAATACCATGACAGCCTTCCCATATCCTATGGGCTTGCCTTCTTTCCCACGCACAAACATCATGTCCGCCATACCTGGGTCTTATATCTCAGACCAAGATGATGAAGACAGCTTGTCGTTCCGCACCGCAAGCCAGATGTTCGCCCAACCCGCACCCTCTTTCATTGGTTCCTCCAATCGTACAGTCGACGTGATCAACAGAACTAGGAATTTCAACTTCATGGACTTGACCGATGGAGACGGAAACCGACTAGACCCTCGCGTAGCATCCGTTATGCAGGATATTAACGACGATCCCCGCAGGTCGCGCGAAGAAGTTGAGGCTTTGTTGAAGAACGTTCACGCCGGAATGGAGATACAAGCAGAAGCTCGAGAGGGAACGCCGACGGAGATGCGCTACCCCCTTTATTCCCACCAACAAGTTGCACTGACCTGGATGAAGCGTCAAGAGAAAGGTTCGAATAAGGGGGGCATTCTCGCCGACGACATGGGACTGGGGAAGACGATTTCCGTCCTTTCCCTCATTGTTTCTCACAAAGCGACACAAGGCCCCAAGGTATGTCTTTTCAGATGCGGCCACATTCGCTACTGACCATTTCTAGACGACTCTGATCATCGCGCCACTTTCCCTCATACGACAGTGGGAAGACGAGATTAAGAAGAAAATCAAAAGCACACATGCGCTAATGGTGACCGTTTACCATAACACGCAAAAGGCTCAGGCACTTGAGTTGATGAAGAACGACGTCGTCCTTACAACTTATGGAACCCTAGTCTCTGAGAAAAAGAAGCTGGCCAATTGGGTCAAAAATTCAGCTGGCCGCAAGATCAACACCAAGACTGATCCCGGCCTTGCCAGTTTGGTCTCTCTCTTCCATCCTGACCACTCACATTTCTACCGCGTAGTGCTTGACGAGAGCCAGATGATCAAGAACAGCAAAGCACAGGCCTCACTGGCGGTGGCTTCGCTGAAGAGCAAGTACCGCTGGTGCCTTTCCGGAACTCCGATGATGAACGGCGTGGACGAGCTCTACTCGTCGTACAAGTTTCTTGGCATCAAACCCTACAACAACTGGACGGAATTCCGTCGGGCTTTCGGCGTGCTTTTCGGCAAGAAAGGTGATCCCCAGGCGCAAGCAATGAAAAACCTGCAGGTTCTGCTCAAAGCGACTATGCTGCGTCGAACCAAAGGCTCAGAAATCGATGGTAAACCCATTCTGCAGCTTCCTGAGAAGTGTGAAGAGGTCATTTATGCCGCGCTAGACGAAGATGAGCGCAAGTTCTACTCCGACCTGGAATCCCAGTCGCAAGTACAGATCAACAAGTACCTTCGGAAAGGCACTCTTGGCAAGCACTACTCTCACGTCTTGGTACTCTTGCTTCGTCTGCGCCAGTCTTGTTGTCACCCTCACTTGCTCTTGGACTCTGACGAGGCAGCTCCCGAAGTGGACAGCGGCATGCTGGAGCGCGTCCAGTCTCTGTCTGCCGCTGTTGTTCTTCGACTTACCGAGAAGTCTCGTGCTGTTGAACACGGCGACGCCATGGGTGAAGGCTTCGAGTGCCCCATCTGCTACGACATCATGCCCGACCCAACCATCCCTCTGCCTTGCGGTCACGAGCTGTGTGCTGGTTGTCTCAAACAGCATGTCGAGAACGCCAACCGTGATAATATCCGGAACGGCGAGGAGGACGGCCCAGTTAAGTGCGCCGTCTGCAGGGGCCCGTTGGATCCGCAAAATGTCATAACCTTCTCGGCCTTCAAGAGGGTTCATATGCCCAAAGTGAACAGCAGAAGCTCCGAAGAAGAGTCCGACGGCTCGGTTTGGACCAGCGATGAAGAGGCCGGACATGATGAAGACGATGGCGACGCCGACCAGAGTGCAGAGAAAGAGCAAGACGTTGATGAGAACGGCAACCTCAGGAATTTCATTGTGCCCGATGACGTCTACGGCAACATTAGTGATGATGATGATGATGATGATGATGACAGATCTTCGACCTCGTCAGAGCCGAAGCCACCACAGCAGGCCAAGGGCGAGGCCCCATCAGCAGAGAAAAATAAGGGGAAGAAGGCACCACGCCGTAAGGAGGCCAAGAAGCGGCGCATGAAGATCAAGGGCACAATGCTTCAGTCACTGCGCAAGGAGGCCAAGAAGAATGCCGCCGCTTGGAAGGACTACACGAAGTATCTCAGCCACCACTGGCTCAGTTCCGCTAAGGCCAGAGCGTGCATGGAGCTTCTCCGCAAAATTCAAGACACGGGCGAGAAGACGATTGTTTTCTCACAATGGACTATGTTACTCGACCTTCTGGAGGTGGCCATGAAGAAAGAAGGCCTGAACATCCGGCATTGTCGTTACACCGGTGAAATGAGCATGTCTCAGCGCGACGATGTCGCTTACAAGTTCACGACGGACCCCAACATGAAGGTCATGATGGTTTCGCTCCGTGCTGGAAACGCGGGCTTAAATCTTGTCGCAGCCTCCCGCGTCGTCATTATGGACCCGTTCTGGAACCCCTACATCGAGATGCAAGCTGTAGACCGAGCTCACCGAATCGGCCAGCAGAAGCCGGTGAAGGTCTACCGCATCCTCACTCAAGAAACGGTAGAAGACCGCATTGTGCAGCTGCAAGAGAAGAAGAGGGCGACGGTCGATGCCGCGCTAGACGAGCGGGAAGGTGCCAAGTTGGCTGGTCTCAGCTTGACCGAGCTGCGTTTCCTCTTCAACCTCTGATGGGACGGACACCCAGAACCCTAACCTCTGATGAAGCCCATGGAGCCTTCTCAGCCTTCCACGCCTCTCGCGTTCGACTGTGCGCATGCACTTCCAAGCTGCTGCTGCCCAACTTCAATACTCAGACGAGCAAGTTCTCACTGGCACATGATCCCAGGATGGGCGGTATCGGGACAAATTGGTGCGTTTCTGCCCAGTGGCTGCAAAACAATCACCAATGGCCATGTTCATGACGAAGGTTTTAGTGTCCTCGAGCAGTCAAGAACGGATATTGAGGGTCGGCTACATAGTCACAATTGCTAGATCCTATTACTTCAAGTACTAGCCATTAGTGTTACCAAAGGCCGGCCTGTAGTGGCCTGTCATGGTAGTACCTTTCAGTCCAATCCACGTCATGTCGCGAAGAGGAGCATCTGGAAAACCGAAAAGTATGTCTAGTATCTCCTGGAATGCCGTCTCTCGTATAGTGAGCCTCTCTGAGCTTCGTCCGGTACAGCAAGCACCACAGCACACCTCGTATGCCATTGCCATGGTCATCATGTTCATTTGACGCTCGGGCTTACTCACCAACCATTGCTTTTTCCCATATGAGCATCACCCATAACCGTCAATCAAAGCAGCTTCAGCCCACCTTGAGACCGCGAGGCTGTTGCGGGCTTGGTACGTTTCAGCCAGAAGCCATCGTAGACATCTGGCTTGGAAAGACCCCTTGGCCGCTAGAAGAAGCAGCGACAGCCAGGGAATGGGTGAGATCAATGCGCAAGGACACTGAGAAGGATTACGTAGCTGGCTGCTTGTTCGATTATCAACAAATCCTAGATTTCCTTGGACTCAACAACAGCGGCGACTATCGCGCCAATACTGACTGTCGAGATACTGACTGCTTGCTCCACGTCGGCAGACCAAGACCAGCGATTGATGCGAGATTCGTCCTCCACTCGCCAAGCAGCACCGACTTGCAGAGTAAGACGGCTTTTGGCGTTTTCGACAACATCAAAACGTATCTCGCACGTTTCCGTTTCGACATCTCGTATGGCGGTACCGCGCAGGGACTTCATCCATTCCGCACGGGGGGTTTGAGAACCCATTGCCGACTCACGAGAGATGAGAGATTCTGCGTAATCGGTTATAGCATGCGTCGCAGCAGTGGCTAGGTAGACCTGAACAGCGGCGAGGTCGGGGTAAGAATCGCGGGATGGCGGGTAAGATACTTGTAGAGGGCACGGGACCGTCTTTGGGCCAGATGATGAGGCAACACTCGGTAATAGCTGGATCTGAAACTGGGTCGTCGTGAGTGGGGCGAGGAATGTGCGACCACGGACTTGAACACGAGATGCTGGAGTCAAGATGATTTCAACTTGAAAGTCTGCAGGAACGGTCGTAAACATATTGGCGAGTGCCTGAGAGGCACTTGGACGGTTGGACGCACCGCCCGAATTGTTCTTCAGTTCAGTAGTTGGAAAGGACGGTGTACTAAGACTGAAGGAGGCAGCCTCAATCCCAGCTCGCCGAAGGACAAGAGTGAGGTCTCCAGCCAGACGCGTTACTTGCTCAATGGACCGGTCGTGGAGTATTTTGGCAACGATTGGACGTAGAAGATGATATTGGTTCTGTGCTTGGTGCCGGCGTTGGTGAGGAGGCGCAGGTCGCAAGCGCTGGAGCTCGTTGAGACGATGAGCGTGACTCAGTAGAATGTGCAATGTAAGATGTATCGCCTCAGCAATCTTGTTCTCGGGATGCTCGGCAACAGTGTTGGCGCTGTCTTCCAGCGTTTCGAGCTCGAGATTCAAACTCGGCCTTGTTGCAGGACTGATAGTGATGACAGAATTACTTGCGCGGACTCCATAAGAAGCAAGGGAGTGAGCTTCACGATGCAGCTCGTGCCACAGTTCCTGCGCGAAAAGAGTGTTCCTCGCCTCGAGTACGCGGTCTTGTAGCAAGGCTGTGCCTAGCACAGAAGCGCCGGTAGAAAGTCGTCCTGTTGGCTCGCCCGACCGACTGACGGTGACGCCTAGGCGCTGGCAACCAGCACTGACTCTGCCAGGTTGGAGAAGAGCAGCACCATCTTCACCGCGTCGCAGTGGCGCTAAACTGCTGTTTCTGAACTCGGGGGAGGCTGCGGTGATCAGTAAGCTCAGGGCCGTGAGAGAGTCGAGGGGTGAATGAATACCTTCTGCAAACCCCAGCTTCACACCGAGAGTATGTCGCTCTGCCGGCAGCCGACACATGGACCACCCAGCCTGGTGTACAGCCAGAACCTCACCCCAGTATCTCTCCTCACGCTCAATTTCTTTGCTCAAGTGACTAGCGGCCTTATCAGCCGATTCCTTTGTTTTGTGGATATCGATAAGAGCCCATCCCAAGGAAATGTCGCGGTTATCCTTGTCTCTATCAGCAATGCGTTGTTTTTGCTCATCGTTGTCCTCCCGCTTGGCGATCCCCAACGTGCCGATGCCGGTCCATTCGCGGAGCTGTTGCGAGAGTGTCACGCCCGCTTGAGCGGGACTTTCCTTCGATAGAAGCAGAGATACAAAGTCGAGAGTCATGAGTGCGGCGTTATGCGCTACGCTAAGTCCTTCATCAGCGTTTGACAAGACTTTGTAAAGAATGACATACTCACTCAATATTCCTCAGCACTTCGACGCGTGCCGCAATGGCATCGGTCGGGTCAGCTTCGTCGTCTCCATCCACCGTAGATGTGGGTTCCTCTGGGACTTGGGTGAAGCCGTTTTTACAGTCCGAAACTTCCTGCTTCAGGCTGTTCTCTGTGACATTGCGGAAGCCGCGCTCTGCTTGCACGCGGGCGATGAACTCTCCTAAGTTCCTCGGTTTGCGACCACCAGTCGGGGTGGGATGGAGTGAGGAGAATGGCATGGATTTACCCGACGCCATTTCTGCGCAAATGCGACCGAATCTTACGGGTTTTCGTTCCGTTACATGGGCGGTCGGCACCACAGGCTGAAATGCAGTTGGTGAAGGTGTGACCGTGAGGCTGATGAGCAAGGCTGGATGAAGTAGGAGAATGTCCTATTGATTGGTTGGAAACGATTGGGCTCACTAATTATCACGGGCACGTTCCTAGGTAAGGCACCTACCATGTACTTATGCTACCTAAGGTAGGTGGCATTAAGGTAATTAGGTACTATATCGTAGTGTACCCAGATTGGAGAAATCGAGTTGGGCCCACTCTACTAATTATATATTCACTGCGGTATACCTGCCTTGTGGTAGCCAGACGCTTGCAATTCGCATGTGCGAGTAGCAGGTCCGATGAACACTGAGGGTTATAGTCTTATGAAATAAGCAGTAAGGAAATTGAAGCCAGTTTGTCGTACCTAGTATGACATAAGTGCTGTGGATGTGAAGAAACAAGGAGACATTAGAATTGCTGCAGAATTATTGCGAGTTGCAGATCGTGGAAAACATCCCGGCGCATGATTACCTACTTGAAGAATCGCAAGGATCAAACGACTGAAAGTCGATTCGTCCATTCCGTTGTCGGACGCTGGATGTTCGCTGCCACTTCGGAGGGCCATCCTGACCTTGCCGGTAGCTACTTTCTCCACCATAGTCTGCCGTTCACCTCGCAGCGACTGGTCGACGACAACAGTCAGGCGAGACGGTGCTCTCCAAGCTGCCGACTGGTGCGGAGAAGGGATATTGAGAATACTGAAGATTCGGACAGCAGTGTGTATCCGTACGTACTTCAGCACGTATTACGAGGCCGATTTGGCTCTGGTGCGAACGGAAGTCAACGTCTCGTCAAATGAATTTCGGCGTTGAATTCCACCTTGGTAAGTGGAGATGGCGCAGAGGAGAGTCCAGAATAAGCCCGAGACAGCACAGGAGCAAATTGAAGAAACCTTGCAGGTAATAAACCCCTCACCACCACACCACTAATAGCTAGGGGGAAACATCGACGTAATTTTTCATGTCTTTCTCCGCCTGCCATGGCTGTGACTCAACCTTGGTTCGTTAAATTCCCATCTACTTGTATACTGCTATTTTACCACTGGTGGGTGAGGCGTGAGGCCGCTCGTGGGTAGCTTGCCCTACCTTAGGTATTGAGTTGTAATACCAAGTAAGCCGGTTGAGGCGTTTTCCTCCCTAGGTATTCGTACTCTAAGCTCACAAGCAAGTGTTGTTGTAATTACTCCGTACGTGCCAGAGCTCCCCGCATTGCGATAAGACCGATAAGAGCTGCATGGCACCCGGTGGAAGCTGTCGGACACACTTTGGGTACTAAGGTTAGGTAGGGGCGTTCGGTAGGTAGGCATGCACCTCATTTTCAGTATTCAAACGTGATGTTTAGCTAGTTTCTTTCTGTATCAGGGTAGATGGTATTCAGCTTGTGTTCGTTGCTTGCCGGGTTCCAGGTTGTCCTTACTTGTATATGTGTTGGGTGGGACCAGGGCAACGAGAGATGGAGGGGGAGGGGCACGCCGCACCGGAGAGTCGGCGGAGTGGTGAGAGTGCGGCGACCTACCAACCCTTTTTTCCTCCTACCAAGTTCAACTGCGTATCTCAAGAACTGGCGCTGCGCAGCGGTTTCATCGGCACTGAAACTCCTGACACCCTCTTCATCTGTCTCCCAACACCATCCTCGATTACCCACCTTACACCTCTACTTGACCGTACTGTAGTAGGCTTCGAAGCAACGAGCACAGGCGACGGTGGGGAGAAAGACAGAGACCGGGTGACCACGCGCCTTCGAACTCGCATCTCCTATTCCAGTCTTCATTCAATTTTCTCACTCCATTTTCATCGTTGTGCCGCTTCTTTGAGCTCAAGCTTGAGTCGAAGCAGAAGACCCAGCCCTGCCACGTCGTCTGTGTCTTACAACTCCCTCTGAAATCCCAACCGGTACGTATATCCCCGAACCTTCCACACACGTACAGCGCATTCACCAAGCACTTGGCGACTGTTACGTCTCGCTTCTTGCCTTGCCTTGCCCTGCCCTGCCTACTGCGCTTGGTTTCCTTCTCTACCACACGACATCTTGCATTGCTGCACCCGCGTGGCCGAGGGACTCTCTTCCTCCTGTCGGACAGCTACTCCATCTTTGCTGAGTTTTGCACAGCTTAATACCTCGTACGATCTATCCTGCACTGCCGTCAGCACGTCGTCCTCTCCCTGGGAATACTGACAGCCTTGCGTACTCGCCATCACTGACGTTCCAAATTAGAACCGTCTGCAGCTGTCTCCAAGCTCACTATCCTCGTCGTATCCTATCGTCATCCATCTCCGACAGCGTATACATCTATATACCCCGCGACAGTCTCCGCCGACCCATCTTCAACCATGGCCGCCAAAAAGAAAATTGCCATCATGACCTCTGGAGGAGACTCCCCAGGCATGAACGGCGTAGTCAGAGCCGTTGTCCGAACCGCTCTCCATATGGAATGCGACCCTTACTGTGTCTATGATGGATACGAAGGCTTGGTTCAAGGAGGTGACCAGATTCGTAAGGCATCTTGGGGAGATGTCCGTAACTACCTCGGCCAGGGCGGCACCCTGATTGGCACACGCCGCTGCATGGCCTTCTACGAGCGTCCCGGTCGATTGACCGCTGCCAAAAATATGATCCTCCACGGCATCGATGCCCTGATCATCTGCGGCGGTGACGGCTCACTTACAGGCGCCGACAAATTTCGTGCTGAATGGCCTTCGCTGGTAGAAGAGCTGGTCTCTTCTGGCCAGCTCAAGCCCAAACAAGTTGAGCCTTACAAGCACCTCAATATTGTCGGTTTGGTCGGTTCCATCGACAACGACATGTCCGGCACCGACGCGACCATTGGCTGCTACTCCGCCCTTGAACGCATTTGTGAAATGGTCGACTACATTGAGGCAACAGCTTCTTCACACTCACGCGCCTTTGTCATTGAAGTTATGGGTCGCCACTGTGGCTGGCTGGCATTGATGGCCGGTGTTGCCACCGGTGCGGACTTCATCTTCATTCCCGAGAAGCCTAGAGAGGAGAATTGGGAGCAAGAAATGTGCGAAATTGTCAAGAGAGTAAGAGGCGGAGCCCTCGAGATTTGCTTCGAAAAAGGAAACTGACTATATTCAGCATCGAAGCTTTGGAAAGCGCAAAACCATTGTCATTATTGCTGAGGGTGCCAAGGACAGCAACGGGAAGAAAATCACCGCAGAAATGGTGAAGGACTTACTGGCGGACAAGAACGGGCTGGCTTTGGACACACGCGTTACCACTTTGGGACATGTTCAGCGTGGCGGTACGGCCGTCGCGTATGATAGAATGTTGGCAACGCTTCAGGGCGTTGAGGCCGTGAAGGCGGTTCTTGAGGCTACCCCCGAGACTGAGACCTGCTTCATTGCCATCACCGAGAACCAGATCATCCGCAGACCTCTTATGCAAGCTGTCAAGGACACCAAGACGGTCGCGAAGGCTGTAGAAGACAAGGACTTCGAGAAGGCAATGTCCCTTCGCGATGCCGAGTTCTCGGAGATGCTCAGTTCTTACAACTTGACAACGAACGTCAGGGTGGACGACCATCATCTGCCCGAGAAGGAGGTAAGGACCCCTGCGATGGCGCCGAGCCCTGTAGCACTGACTTTCGTCTAACAGAGAATGAAAATTGGCTTTATCAACGTTGGTGCGCCTGCCGGTGGTATGAACGCCGCTGTCCGAGCCGGCGTTGCTTACTGTCTCTCTCGCGGACACGAGCCTGTTGCCATCCACAACGGTTTCGCTGGTTTCGCCAGACACCACGGCGACAAGCCCGTGGGCGCTGTGCGGCCTTTCGACTGGCTCGAGGTAGATAGCTGGGCTAGCAGAGGCGGGTCGGAGATCGGGACCAATCGAGAACTTCCGTCTGAATCGGGCATGGAACTTATCGCCAACCTGATCGAGAAGTACGAGTTCGATGCACTCTTCCTCGTCGGAGGTTTCGAGGCCTACCACGCTGTTTCCCAGCTTCGTAAGGCTAGGTCACTCTATCCCTCCCTTTGCATCCCGATGGTGCTGCTCCCCGCCACCATCTCGAACAACGTTCCAGGTTCCGAATACTCTCTCGGTTCCGATACTTGCTTGAACGAGCTGGTTCAATACTGTGACAAGATCAAGCAGTCGGCCTCGGCAACTCGTCGCCGTGTTTTTGTTGTTGAGACACAGGGCGGCAAGTCCGGATACATCGCTACGCTGGCTGGTCTCAGTGTAGGCGCGAGTGCCGTCTATACACCGGAAGAAGGCATGGATTTGGAGATGCTAGCCGCCGATGTTCGGCATCTCCGCGACATCTTCTCTCATGACAAGGGCCAGTCGTCGTCTGGGCGCTTGATTCTCATCAACGAGAAGGCTGATGATGTCTTTAACGCCAAGCTGATCGCTGACATTATCCGCAAAGAGGCCCGCGGCAGATTCGAGTCCCGGGACAGTATTCCTGGCCATGTTCAGCAGGGTGGCGTGCCATCGCCCATGGACAGGTGCCGTGCCGTCAGACTAGCTATCAAATGCATGCAACACCTGGAGGAGTTCCAGCCCAAGTCGCACAACAGGTGCAAGAAGGACCCCATGAGTGCCTCCGTCATCGGAATCAAGGGCGCCAGCGTCGTGTTTACTCCTGTCATTGACCTAGAAGACCATGATACGGACTGGAAGAACCGTCGGCCTAAAGATGTACACTGGGCGCATATGTCTGAGGTGGTTAACATGCTCGCGGGGAGGCCCGCCCACCACAGGCCTAAGGAATCTCTCACTGGGCTCAAGGCCAAGGATGTCAAGCGGGGCCTTGAAACATGAGAATATGAGGGGTCTTTGCAGAATTGGCCTTAAAGAAAGCATAGGAAGCAGCGGACGGTGTTTGATGGGCGCGTCAGAACTCTCCTTTTTAGTTGTGCTTCAGTCACCTAAGTAACTTGATGGAATGAATTCCTATTGGCAACATGTTGTACTGTGCATTTGTAGGAGATTGACAGTTGTAGCCCTACAGGTGCACGCTTCCATACATGAAGCGGCCGGGGTTCGGTATTGAATGCCTCGAGTTCATTCAGGAAAGTTGAAACGTGCGGACAATGATAATATGCAAAAGTGTGCCCATTATTCTGCGTGCGCACGTTCGAGTACAGTCGTGCCAAAAAAAAGCACAGATGACAAAAGCAGGTTGGTTTTGAGACTCACGCGTCAGTCAATGGGATTTGATGCCAACGGGGAGCCAACCTCGTGGCCGCGCGGAGAAGGTAAGGCGGCTAAGAAGAAACTCTCGGAGGCCGAAATGATTCTTCTCCAGAAGCCGACATGGCTGATGGAAGCAGAAAGTCCCTTGTTAACTGCAGCACTGAAAGGTGGACTTCATCGTTCAGGGAACCCGGTTATCCTGTGGCCAGTTTTTGGCTACAACTACGCCCTTACCTCCATACACCCATATCACGTGGGCAAGTACGTCAAGCAATTCAGCTTCCAAAATACAACTTCTCCACAGCCTAAAATCTGTGGAAGAATATATCAATTCTAGTGTATTGCTACCACCTATTGATATAATATTGCATATAACCTATGTTGCAGTTAGAATTGGCTAAAAAAACACCTGCGTTATTGGATTTTTAGTATATTGATTACTTGTTGTTTTACAGCTGGTTTTTGTTATTTATGCCTGAAATAGTAGGTGCAGACTGGCTCGTACGCACCTTCCTCCGCGCACCCTCCCGTGGCCTCCTACCTGTGCCCGCCCCCACTTTAATTGGAACTCGAAGACTCGTCACCCACTAAAGTGGATGCTGAACACCCATATGTCCATAACACCTATATATCTAAAAATGATCAATTGAAGCTATTCCCACCCTTACCCCCTCTTCAGCAAGCAACTATAACCCTAACTATTAATTAAATAGAATAGCTATAATCTCCTATTAATCCTTATCTTCCAAGCTTTTTTTATAGTTTTAAAAGCTTCCTTTTTAGTAGTATAGTAGAACTTTTAATCTAGAGACTGAATCACTCTTATAACTTTAGTATATTTATCTTCCTGCCTCTATTATACTATTTTCCTTCTATTTTTAACTTAGATAACCTCTCTAGTTTATAATTATATATTTCTTACCTAATAATAAACTTTATAGACTTTTTCAGCTAGATTTATCCTTAAGAGATCCCTCTTAATCTAGATTAATTTAGATTTCTAAATTAGGATATTTCTAATAAATTAATCTAGATTATAGTTAAATAGTAAGACCTCTCTAGTTAGCTTTTTAATCTAGTTATTAATAATCTCTAATACTTTAGAGAGTTTATCTACTATTCTTCTAAGCTTCCTAATAGTTATAAGAATACTAAAAGAGAATAAAGATAGTAATACTATATTAAATAGTATTAATATTACAGGAGAAATACTATCTTAAGTTATAATCTTCTTTAGTATTACTTATAGGTTAAATAGGTTAATCTTAGTTTTCCTGAAAGTAGATATAATAATAGAATATTTAAAAGCTTACTTATAAATAGACTAGATAAAACTAAGGAACTCCAGTTTAGTAATATTAGTATAACCTTCTCTAACTATAATATTAATAATTTTACTATAATAATATTTAAAAGGTTAAAATATTATTATATTTAGTAGTTAGAAGAGATAAGTTAAATAAGGAGGAAAGCTAAAAAGAAAGATCTTATAATTCTTACAGTATTATAGAAACTTAACAGTATAATAAAAACTATATTTATTAATTAGAAAGAGTCTCTTCTAGCTTTAAGTCTAGTTTTTTAAATATAGATTAAAATACTTAATCTAGTTAAGATATATCTAATTATTTAAATAACTAGTTAGTAATACTCTAATTACTATATCTATTTTTAGATTCTTAATATTATACTATCTATTTATATAAATAGATCCACTAAGGATTAAGAAGGCTAGTATATAATCTCCTACTATAGATATAATTTTAATTATAGTTACTAACTTTCTATTAGTTAGGATAGTAAAGTAATAAACCCTCTTATATTTAGTAATAACTATCTTATCCTTCCTAAAGTCTATTTAGAAACTTATTTTATCTATATTCTAGATATTAGAGAGTAGTATATTATATATCTAAATAGTTTCTTATAATATTAGAAACTATCTATTAATAACCTTAATATCTTCAGACTTCTTCCGCTTTATATTAAGAGTCTTCTCTTTAGTATAGAAGTATTTATATCTCTTAATAAAGTAACTAGTTTATATAAGGTTAATAGTTAGAAGAAGTATCTTATAATCTTTATAAAATTTAGCTAAGAGGTAGTTAGTAGTATCTATAAGAAGCTTTCACTATAAGGTAAGATTTAGATAATCTATTTAATTAATATAGTAATAAAAAACCTTCTCCTGATCCCAGGAAAGCTTTTTACTATATACTAAGTGGTCCTTAAGAGAAATTATCCCTAAAAGTCTGTAATATAGCTTTTTACGTAATATCTAGTATTTCTTAGTAACTATAGTAAACTTTAAGTTTAGGTTTTTATAAATCAATAGAATAGCCTCCTAAATACGCTCCTCTTCATTTTAGTTAAATTTAGTCATTATAGTAGCTTGATTAAATATAGTGATAGTGACGTTGAAAATAAGGGATTTTCTGGACATATAGGTGTTATGGACATATGGGTGTTCAGCACCCACTTTAGTGGGTGACGAGTCTTCGAGTTCCAATTAAAGTGGGGGCGGGCATGGGTACGCCAAAAACTGGCCACAGGATAACCGGGTTCCGTTTAGGTCCGTCCCTGTTCGGTGGGGGCTGCGCTCAGTAAGCAGCCATTGCATCGGCTCACCAACCTCCACTCTCCAGCACAGTTATGCGGGCCGAGGTTACATCCAAACCATGATGTATCCTCGAAGAGAAGGGTTGCAGAGCAAGACCGTTCGAGCCCGCCCCTGGTTTCCTTGACAATATTCGTATTTGCACAGTTCAGTGTGGTGATGTAGTTTGGGCGAAGTAAGGGACAGACGACGGACGACTGAGACAGACTGCGCCTACTCCTCAGGCTTGACCGACAGCGACGATACGAGCGACTTTGAAAGCCATTGTTGCTCGGTCTCTAGATGCGATACAAAGAGTGTCTATAGTCGCGGGAGTCCGTCGACGGCCAAGGTTCAGAGGTTCCTCGAACAACTCTCTGACGCTGAGAAATGAATAGACAGATATCGAAATTCGTTCTCTACCCTAGTGGCTCAACTGTCTTCTTGCCTTGCCGGTCACCTTGCTTCTTTACGACTTGCGGCTGAGCCATATCTGTGGTGTGTATGTATATGTAGTCATATGCAGAATAACGCCCCCGAGGCAGCGAGGTTCGAGGTCATTTCCTGCGTCAGCAACACGAAGGTAGATGAGCCCGGCCAGAGGGCTGGAATCGCCGGTGAACCAGCGACCGATCAAGGCATGTGGAGATGTGGACTGCAGACACGCGCGCATGTTTTCATAACAATCTAGGGCAGCTAGTCGCAGTGCTACTCCGAGTCACAGAGCTGAGGCGGTTGGTTTGCCTAATCAGGAAAATAAAGGGCAAAGTACCCAGGGGGGGTTGTTCGGACCCTGTTGAAAGTCAGTAGCTCTTGATTTGGATACAACCAGCGCGGCCTGGCTGATAAACCCCGTCGTCTCCCTGGCTTGGGTAGGCACTTGTTTTTGTATCTTTGGTCTTTTATAACCGTCATCATCGCTGAGACTCGGCCACGACTCTCTTGCCTTGCCCCGGGGAAACCATCAAACAATACGGCCAAGTGGTCACTGCATTGACACTCCTGGCTTCCGGGCTTTCGACCAACGCCGTGTCCTATTGCTTCCTTATGCGCACAGCCAGCATGAGACTATGGGCACGAACGAATATTCTGGGGGCGATGGTCCTGTGTACACCGGCTTCTTGCTTAACGGCATGGTGGACAGAGTTGAGCCCCCAGCTCGCGATGCAGGACTCAACGACAGGAGACCTACTGTACAGTGCTTGCCACAGCAACTCGACGCCAATATTTCCTACCGACGGAAAGAACGTCTTCAAATTGCAGAGGCGAGCCCGGAACGGTACGGCGCTTGCGGGCGCGGGCTGGTATGATAGAAACAAGGCGCAGACTGTGGTACGGCAACCTGATGTAGCCAGATCGACAATGGGACTCAATATTGACGAAAAGCGGCAGGCTTCTGTATTCTTCCAAACGGAAGACGGGCTCGTCGTGAATGGATACTTCGAGTGTAATATGGCAACTGGCCGCTACCTCACAAAAGGTGAATACCTCATCTCGCAGACGGCAGGCGTTGACTCCATCCACGCCGAGACGGGGTTGACAGTCGAGCTCCTGGGTGAGGAGAATGGATATCGGGTGTTCTTCCATGAGTCTGAGAAAAGGGTGAACGTTCTCTCGTATACGACGTCAACGGATTGGCAACATCTGGGTCGTATCTCCCAAGATGAGGTTGCCTCGATGGCACTGACCTCGGTACGTTCGGGCAGGAAGAACATGACCGTCGTATTTCCCAAGGACAAGAATAATCTCGAGATCTCGAGATACTTTAAAGACGACACATGGCGCCTCGGTTCGTACATCCCGCACGATCCTAGTCGATCTTTATTCCTGAGTTCTGGTGGAAGCATACTGACCGAAGAAAGCCACTTTGCCTCGGCCCTTGGTCAACAACACCCAGACAAACGATACCGCCTCTAATCAAATAGTTTTCGACTCTTCTGCATCACCGAACTTCACGCTGACGGTATGGGAGATTAACTCGACGCAGCTGGTCGCGTCCGTGGACCGCTCCTACGTGAGGAGTATCTTCTACATCGGCACAGATATCAAACTGCACCAAATATCGAACATCAACTGGCAATGGACACCAATGCCGGATCAAGACGCGCGATTGTGGCCGTTGGCGGACGCTGCAAGTGTTGTGCTGGCGTCGACCAACAACTTCGATACTAACGAGGCATGGCTGTGGTACTGCTCAAACAGCAGCCTAGTGCAGCTATACCACGGCACCAACGGCCTTTGGAGCCAGGCAAGCATAGTGCCAAGTATCAATACAACCAGAGCCACTGCAGGGGAACCGCACATGACATCTCCGTGGACGGCTTCGTCGGCGGCACCCAGTAGACCTGTGGCTCTATCGCCCGAAGCCAAGGCAGGTATTGGGGTTGGGGTCTGCATCGGCTTAATGGCAGTTGTGATCCTTGGCGTCATCTTCTGTGTGCGAAGAAGACGCCAGCAAATTGTGATAGAAGCGGCCCGCTTGAAGGTAATCGAGGCTGTCACTCGACAGACCTCGTTCGGAAGCAGCTGGCACGAAGGCGATGGGCCCGAAGCTGGGCCGTACACGGAGCGCGGCGGGCTGGCTGGGAGCAGTGAGGCACCTAGAGAGAACTCGGGCAGACAGGTGGCAGAGGCAAATACAACGGATATCTGTCCGCCGCAAGAGCTCGAGAGCATGGGAGAGAGGTATGAGCTGGTGGGCGAGGGGCATTGGAGGGAAATGAACGCGACGGGGCAGAATGGGGCGAGGAGGAGCATTGGAGGGTGGAGAGAGGCGCAAGCAGAGAGATAGAGATTGACGAGGTTTTCTTCGTGACCACAGCGGACTTGGCCGACACTGATCATCATTCTTCATCCGACTAGGGTGACAATGAGGATTCGTTCCCACGGCAGCGAACTGAAGGAATATATCCTCGAGCGAACGCCGAGGCATTCCCAGGGACAGCTGAGGCGGTATACACAAGAAAGTGGTCTTGTTTCCTCATATCGCCTACCACTACTGCATACATGGCGAATATAGTATTGTAATACAGGTGGTACACACATTTAGCTGCTGGTCGTCTTTCTGGCTGGCTGTCTGGCTGGCCCATTCGAGGGCAGCTTAACGTGCCCGAGAAGTGCGTTCGGCGGTCGGGTGGGCAGCAGTAGGCTCGCGATCCGGAAACGTTTTTCCTTATTTTTTTCAGCAATGGGCCGTCCCGATCATGGCAGGGCCAGGGCCACGAGGGACGGGAGATTGTTGCATAAGAGTTTGGTTCGACGAAGGAGTGAGATGGTCCGACGCTGTGAAACCCTGCGGAGAGCCTCGGGTGGCGGGCGGGATATGGGTACGGATACATCAATGAGGCTTCGCTGCCAAGAAAGCTGTGTTCCCCTCAGGCTTGCTGCGTAAATCAATGATACCTTGTCTGCCTCGGGTGAGTCAGGCACACGGGAACACACACATGATGTAAGTACCGTACGGAGTATCCGTACCTGAGCAGAGACGAAATGTAATGAGCGTCTTGATTTTCCATGTGCAGAGCATACGCTATTTCCTCCGTACATGGTGTAGGGTTTGTCTCCCATGCGGTATCCACGCGGTATATACCTACGCGCATCAACTTACCTACCGAATGGGTGGGTAAGGAAATAACACACGGCACAAAGTCTGCCGTACATACTTAGTAGACAAGACTCAACATGTCGCCCATCACTTCCATGCTTACCGCATGACGTACGCAGGCGTATTCGCCTCGACGAAGAACAGCAGGAGAAAGCGCCGTTGTGTCATTGCCTAAACAAGCCGGAATCAACTTACTCAGCAAAACGTCTGCTTTTCGTACATATTGTGACAGAACCCTCCACCCTGTTTCATCGCCCCGAGGCCACCGATATTCTACCCGGTTACAGATATGGACTACTACGGAGTACACATACGCAGTAACATGAAATCCTCCCCGGCCGTCCACCCAGCCGAGTACATTGCGTGCAAGACCCCGGTGTTTTGGTCAAGCCGACCGACTTTGAATTGGAATCAGGTTCTTGCTCGGCCTTGCCCCTCACTCGCGGGGGGGGGGGGGGGGGGGGGGAAAACCCCCCCGGGNNGGGGGGGGGGGGGGGGGGGGGGGGGGGGCAAATCAGCCCCGGGCATGCTCCTTACCGACACGTCACGAATGGCCTGTCTGTCCGCGGCAGACGAGCGCCTGTCGTACTGTACTGACTCCATACATGAACAGTAATAGCAAGCGTCCCATCCCATCCCATCAACATTAAGGTAGCTTCTGCGTCGGGAGTATCCCTGCTTCGAGGCATGGCAGCAGACACAAGGATCAAGTTGGAACTGCTGGTCACTGTCACCTCACCTTACTGCACGGGGCAGCCCTGGTCAGTCTTCTCACGAAGCTGGCCAACCCCTCCCATTTCCATTAGTGCCCATCTTTGGGTTGCCCCTCCTCCTGCCAGTCGAAATACATAGCTGACCACGAGCTCCTCAACCGCCCCGCGAGCTGGTACGTAGAGCGGCGCGTGTTAGCCAGCCTGCTTGCTCTACACAGTATTCGCCATCTTAATGGCCCGCCCCGTTGTCTGCCTGTCTATGTACCACCTTATGTACTATTACCTCCAATATCTTCTCACTTATTGGTTGGGCTCCTCCTGCTACAAGATTGTAGACTATTTACAGTACATAGATGCTCTTGCTGGGGTATGACGACGCTGTTCCCCTCCGCACTTTTCCTGCCCTCACCCTTGCCCTCTCTATTACCTCTTCTCACTTCCTCTCGCGCTCACGCATTCTCACCCTTTTTACTCGTGTCTCCTCACCCTAGCTAGCTTCAGATTCAGACTCACCGCCCCTCTTTCTCTCCCCGTCCGAAGCGGTCTCGTAGCTAGATCATCATCTTGACGCTTCGCATCGTCTCAACGTACAAATCTTGTCATCCGTTGCGATTTCGTTTGCGACGCGCGACTTGTCATCTCGCCAGTCTTACTCTGCGCTGCACAACCACAAAGCGCTGGCTACTAGTGGGATCTTACCCCGCCATTCATCCCGACTGCTAAGAGGCACCTATCCGGTACGAATACCAGATCCACGGAAAAACAACCATCGTCACACCTCGTAATCTCGCTCGCTGCAGCGTCCAAAGCACACCGCAGTTAGTCGTTTCCACGTCCGGGTCATGGCTTACCGCTCCAACGACTTTGAAGACCGCTTCTATGAGCCCCGTCGTCAGAGGGCCGAAAGTCGTGTCGCATTCGACGATGTCGATGTGCGCGTGAGAGACCGGGAGCGCGAAGGGGACCGGCTCCGTTTTCTTCGTGATGAACGTCCGCCCGAAGCCGGTGCCCTTGTACTCAGTCGCCGAGAAGTTGAGTCGAGAGAAGTAGCGAGACCTCGCCAACGTACTCCCAGCCCCGTCTATCGTGAGCGTCTTGTCCGCCGGGCTCGCAGTCTGACACCTCCGCACGTTCACGAGCAAGAGCTTGAACGCTCGAGAGTGCGGATTTCGGAGCGTGAACGCGAGATACGTAGCCCTTCTCGCGGTCCGCCCGCTCCCGAGCTCGTGCGAGCTCGCTATGTCGAAAGGCAGCGTTCGCCGTCCCCCCCGCCTCCAGCCAGAGAACGCAGCCGTGTTGGTGTGCGCATTGTCGAACGGGAAAGGGAACGAGAGCGCATTCCGTCGCCGTCCCCATCTCCTCCACCACCCCCGGCTCCTCAGGTCATCAGAGGGCCGACCATTGAGAGAGAGGTCATCACTCACTACCGGGACATCGATCACGGTAAGTTGCATATGTTCGCTAAACCTTCGATTCTGCCGGGCTCTGACCCGTACTAGGAGTTACTCGTGTGCCGAGTCCCCCCCCACCTCCCCGCCCAGCGCCCCGTCCAATGACACGTACCGAGGATCGAGAGCTGGATATCGACATCACAACATCACGCAACAGAACCGATATCGACATCCATCGCTCTACAAGCCGCCACCGCTCGCCCAGCCGAGAACGCAGGTCCCCGGCCTTCAAAGACAGCAGAGATCTCGTCTCGAGCACCGATCGGCTGCGCATCGATGACCGTCACTACCACAGTGGCTCGCGCCGCAGAGCACACTCTGCCGCCGCACGTACGCCAGTTGATGAAGAAGCCGAGTATATCACCTCCAAGATCGACTCTAGGGGCAAGATGGGCGAAGCGTGGGGGGGCGCCACCAAGGACTGGACTATCGTCGACGTGCCCCCTGGAACCGAACGGGTACAAATGGATGGTGTCGGAGGCGGCTCAGCCGAGGTCACTTGGCAGCGCTATAACGGAGTAAGGCGGGCCAAGTTCGTACCCGAACGGGACGGCGCCCCTATTTCGGCACCGTCCCCGGCCCCGATGCCTCCGCAGCCATCGCCGCGAGAATCGCGTGACCGCCTTAGCGTTCAGGTATACGACCGTGAGACGGAAATTGACATTGAGAAGACTAAAGAACGCCGCCCACGTCCATCGCCTCAAAAACGTAGCGAGATGTGGACCGAGATCACCAAGGACTTGGTCATCCGCGACGCCATCATCGAACTGGGGTACGACTTCGAGGAGACTGAGTACTTCTTTTACATTATGCAATATTTGAAATATGTGAGTACACCAAGAGTTCCCACCAGCAAGCGGCGTGTACTGAATACTCTAGGATGATGTTCTGGAGCTTGTCCAGGTGTCTGATGAGATTCGCCGCTTTCGCAAGGAGCGTGTCCGCGAGATTCAATATGAGAAGGAGTATCGTGATGGCTGGGAACGACGACACCAAGCCAATCACCATCACCACCACCACCGTGCTCCCAGCAAATACGACGACGAACGTGTCTACGAGCGTGAGGTGGTCTACGACAGCACGCGGCCCCGAAGGTGGTGATCAAGCCTTGTATATTCCGGACTCAAAGTTTGAGGAAGTCGGAGTATCTTGTCAGCAACAGAAGAGGCAGCGACGGGAACAGAGGCAGCGACGGGAACACTGGAGGTGCAATCCCCTTTTTGGATCGGACGCGGGCTAGAGGGTGTGTTGGCCGACGAGGGACGCGCCCCGGCGCCAGAAGACTACGTCTTGTCTTTCGCTGTCGCGTATCCTTGAATCCACCATGACTTCTGCCTGAAACGTACAGAGATTTATGAATATTACATAGCGGCGGAGAACACCCAAGGGTAACGTTAGGTCGTTTAGGAACCATAATGAGTCACGAATTAAGAACAAACTCGGCCAGGTGGGAACGTCATCGGCGAAGTGAGATGCGCCCATCTCGCTATCCGATCAACTGCGTTGGCGACGCCAGCCTCCGACGTGAAGGGATTCACCGCAACACACAAAATCGCCAGAGCCGTAAACCCCCAATGTGAGGTAGATTGCATAAACTCGCACTTGACCGGGCCTATGAAGTAGTTCTCCATGTCTGTTTAGCTACGCGAGCAACACTGTCTGCGCTTCTCTAGAGCCCAATATGGTCAAATGTCTGTCAAAAAGAAGCAGCGATACTTCTTCTGGTCTTCTGACAGTCAATTCTGAGCAGAACCCTAAAACAATCGCTCTTATACCTGTGCCGCAGCTTGGTCAAACACGTAGTTGCCAGCGACGCTGATCGGCAAGAGTTTACAGGATAGGCGGCCATGATACGAAGTTTACCAGGAAGGATGGGCTCCCTCCGATATACATTGTATGCTTCCATGGAGGAGCGTAAGTTGGGCGCTGTCGCCAAAGACGAGGTATCATCTAGTTTCGTCAGCTCTAGCGGGTGGCAGTGAATTGGTGCAGGCAAACTTGCTTGCGAGTGCGATTTGTGCGCCGGGGTCTTTCCCCAGCGGTAGGAGCAGCCTTCTTGCGACCTTTGGGTACTGATTGTTTGGAAGAGGGTTTCTCGTCGTCATTGGAGGAAAGAGGTTGCTCGGACTCTCCTACATCACTCTCCTCGTTCTTAAGCTTCTTCGCAGCAGCCTTCTTGTCCGGACCGCGCTTAGGCCGCGTAACCGGCTTCTCCTCGTCTTCGTCGAGCTCTTCTTTCTTCACGGCAATCTTTCTGCCGCGCTTCTGTGTCTTGGACTTTTCCTTGTTGCTGTCAGCAGACGCGGCCTCTACGGCGGCTTTCTTGGCGCGCTTCTTGGGCTTCTCTTTTTCCTCTTCCCCGTCGATGTCAGCATCTTTGCGCAGACGCTTCTTGCCGTTGGCAGGAGGGGCATCATCGCTGTTGTCGGCGTTGGGAACGTCTCCATCCTGCGGTATACAAGTGAGTCGCACGTCTAACAAAGGAACCAAGGCATTGACAAACCTCGCCGTCATTCCAGTCCTTGGGTTTCTTGCCGCGGATGCCACGCTGGCCAGCCTTGTTCATCCAGGGGTCGCCATTGAAGTCCTCAGAAGCGACGTGGCCATTGTTGATGGCAGCACGGATCTTGGCCTGAAGATCCGAATGGTCGCTTCGCATAATGGTTAGTTTCAGAAAGGGATGGGGAGACCGGTCTCACCCCATCTCATCATATCCGTCAAAGGCATCATAGTCGAACCTGCCGTTGCTCTCGACAAGGTCTCTGACATGCTTGATTTGCTCGCCGGAAACGCATCCCCTATAGCCAAAACACAAGCATGAGTCAGTCCCAGCATACTCGTAGAGGGAACAAAGAAGACATCTTGAGCGAAGCGCAATACTCGTGTCGTGGGTGAGTATGGGGCTTGGCACCATACCAGTGTTTCCACTTCCACGAATCGTGTTCCATGATCGTGGTCCAGGTGCCGAATCGAAGGGAGCCCTTCAAGCACTTGGCAGCGCTCTTCTTGCACACAGCGTCGGTACATCCAGCGCGGTTGTTAGGCGAAATTTCTGAGTTTAGATATTGTTAGCAAAAGAAATGCTGCGGAGTAATTCACGAAATGTGATGCGATCCGGGCGGACCGTGGTGGGTTCCGTCAAGACTTGAGCATCAATGAAGCTCACATGACCCGACATAATCACGGTATTTGGGAGACCCCGAAAACGAAGTTGTGAAGCTGGTCTCTGTACAGGTAACATAGGCGATAGGAGGTAGTGAGAAGATCAGCCCAGCTTGGCTGGACGCGTCCGCTTGGTTTTCGACGCGAAGTCACAGCTAGCGAACGACCATTCAGAGTAGTAGTAGTACGAGCAATTACAACTTACCAATGCGGTAGGTAGGCATTTCGGATGTCCTTTGCAAGTGGACCTTGGGAACAAAATGGAGTGATGGGAGGAGTGTGAGAGAAGCAAAGGCGGTGACGCGAAGCAGTGATGGGACGTTTCTGCAGGGCACATGTAATGGAAAGACATGCGTGCGACTTCAATGGGAGGTGAGTCGCGGCATAGCAGTAATTACTGGACGACCCCTGTCGTAACCATCGGCGCGTTGCCTTCCTAGGTAGGTACTGTGCGTGCCTACCTTAAGTAGGTAGCGTCGTGCTTGCACCAGCCGCTGATTGCCCGAAGAATGTTACTGGAGGTTGGCACCTCACTGCCTACCTACAGATCTAAATAAACTCGGGTAGTGTTACAAGTCTGTCATTGTCATGTTGAACTATGCGCGTACGGCAGGCAAGCAACCATGATTCCGCCTACCCAGACAACTACTTCCCGGGTTTTTAAAATGATGCACTTCGGGCACACGGCAACTCGTGCAGACACACAAGCAGTAGAAGCTTCAATGCACGGATGTGTGGTGATTGAGCGGCGCTCTGGTACGCTTGTCACCCTCAAAGCATAGAGGAACGGCGGTTCATTTGTCGCCCGATGGCTATTCAGACTAGGTGCACGGATATTGAGAAACTTTTCAGAGAGTAAGGACTGCATATTAGTCTCCAGGCGTGACTACAAAACGCAATCAAACACTGAGAATGATAGTCGACTAAGGATATCCAGTCTTCCGGAAGTTGATCACAAATAAATAAAAAGATTGATCCACATCCTTTCATCCACCTCTTTTCGCCGACCATTGCCGGCACCCTAATCCAATACGATCATCCAGGAGCCGTTGACGGATGCGCTTGTCCATCCACCTCCATGAGTTCTGTGCATCTCGGTAACAGGAAAAGTACAAAACCGTCGAATCTATAGGAACGGACACCATCCGATGTACATGGCTGCCAAGTTTCTCGGGTCGACTGCCTGCTTTATCAGCTCTTCCACCTGTCCCTCAATACCCAGCGGGATGGGGTCTGGTCCCATCAAGCCCCTGACCTTGCGCTTGATGCTGTCTACGACGAGCTGTGGTTGCATTCGAGGCGCTCCGTCTGATCTCCGGCTCACCTTCTTCTCCTTCTGCAGGTCCAACGTCGGATCATATATGAAGGCTTCAAGAATTGTCATCAATGTCTCCTCTTGCTGCCGCAAGATCCCTAGTGTCAGCTCGCTGCAGTGACGGAATGGCCCTTCGTAACCATAAATACCCATCGCTGCGACCATGTTGTGCGTCAATCGAAACGGCACCCTCTCCGGCTGTGCGAAAGTCAAGCCTTTGTCGAATAGGCAGTTAAAGTCCACATGGAAAATACCGCCATTGTCTCGCTCGAGAAGTACGTTCTCGCCGTGCCGGTCGCCCAGGCCAAGGATCGTGCCAACCATGGACATGACAGCGCAGGACCTCGTGTACTTGAGCCTCGCTGAGAACCAAGTCGATGGATGAGGAAACCGCTGGACAAACCAGTGCTGGAGCACTGGCGGAAATGTTCCTAGCACGCCCTCGGTGAAAAGTTTGATGTTGTTCGGTCCCGTGACTGCCTCTGCCATCATCCGTTTGATCTGGTTATAGTCGGGATGCACGGATCGTGCCTTGTACTGGTCCAGCAGAATCTCCCGCAGAGTTTTGAGTCCATCAACCCACTCGATGATGCCACACTCTTCATTTAGAGGTACCACAGCGTATGTCTTGATGTACAGCTGCCGTCTGCTGGCTTCTGGGTCACGTTTTAGCGAGCGATTTATCATGCCGTTGAACTCCATCAGGCGCTGGTCCGTTCGTAGATCATCCTTGGGTTTGATCATAAGCATGTAGCTTTTGCCATCTGTCCCGCGACAGGTTAGCCGTCTCGGCTTGGCCAAGGATCCAAGGATTAGGACGTCGTCCAGAAATGAGTCAATAGTGATGACGTCCTGCGAAAAGGCCTTATGTTTCTTGACATTGTCTGTCAGAGTTGGCAATGTAGCCGCGAGGCATGTTTCGATTGGGACCACCAGGGGGCAAGGCGTGCATTTGTGGTTGAAATTCAGGTCCCGTGTAATGCTCGCCGCCGTCGACCTATTGCTCTGAAAGTTCCCGTTGTTGCAGGCAAGAAGTAGCTGTTCGGCCAGTTTCTCGCCCATCCTGAGGAGTTGCTTTAGGTCGAAGCTGCCGCCTTCGACCTTTCTCGATATTCCCCTGAGCGCCTGCAGTATATGCTGGCCCCTCACTCTACGCTCCGACGCCTGTCTCGCTGTCATGATACCGAACAGCCCCCACAGAGCTTGTCGAGGATGCGACTCAACCACCTTGGTTACGATGCGTGTCAGTCTCTCGAAAACGTGCTGGTTCGGGTGGGCGATTCGGGCGACAATCTGCGGGAGTGCCGTGTAGAACATGTATGCTGGAAGGCGGGCAATGTACTTGTCGAGGAAGACGTGAAGGACGTTCAACTGCTCCGTCCGCCTCCTATGGAGTTCGCGGGACAATGAGACCTTGCCCTCGGGCACCTTGTCCGCTTGCGCCCCGAGCTCCAGCCAGAGCGTCAGTATCCTCGGCAGCGTCTGGTATAGATACTTGGTGCCGTAATTGAGAGATCGAAGGTAGTTCTCGATGACAAGCCTCGCGACCTCGCCTTGCAGAAAACTATCACTCTGCTCGTCCACTTTGAGTGCCGTTTCCGTTTCCAGCTGCTTCTTGTAATGGCGCCCAAGATAATAATGCCCCTTTTCCCAAGATGAGTTTGTTTTGGGGGGTTGCTGATATTTGCTACGCAAGGTGACATTGTTCGTCTGCCCTGCTGCATCCAACCATTTAGCAAGCATGAGCTGGGCTCGGGCTGTTAGCAATCTCTGTTGAGAGTCCATCCCCCGTAAGGAACATGAACTGATGGTCTGCGTCATGAAACTATTCGACTCTATAGCACCTTGCAGAACCTGTATGGCTTTGCGTGTGTGTCCGTCCTTCCATAGGAGTCGGGCGTTCTCGATGACTGCTGCGTTGTCGCCTAGCTGGGAAGCGTGGAGCACTGCGTTGAACGACTGGTGCATTGAGTTCGCCTTCCTGGCTAGTCGGGCGCTCGACAACCACAGCGACGAGATATCAAGATCGGAAAACTTTGGGCTGAGAACGGTCAGGTCTGACGCTTTTCGGGCAGGCAAGAGCAAAACAAACCGTGAAAGTTCCATCGCAGCTCTTCGGACCCCCAAGAGATACTGTTTGTCGTTGACGTATGCCCCTAGAACCTCAAGGCGTCGGTTTAGAGTGGCCAATACTGCTTGGCGCGCGTCGTCATCCACGAAATCCGCCCCGGCGATAATTTCTAGATCTGTAAGGACGTGGCAGCGAAGCCTCAGGTCATGACAAGCTTGCAAGGAAGAGGTGGCGGAGTACGTCATGGCCGATGCGATCTTTTCTCTAATACTCTGTAACATTTGAACAAACTCGTCTTTCACGACGTCCGGCTGCTGCAGTGAGCTGACCAGACGCGCTACACTGACATTGAAGTCTTCCAAGGGACTTCCATGAAACCGGCTGGTGTATTTGGACAGGGTATCCCATCTTCGAGTAGCCCAAGCTGCCTCAACTGCGAAGGGAATAATCTTGTTCTCGGTTGCTGGGTCCATCCGCATGCCCTCGACGTAATTGAGCAAAACATCTGGCAAGTCAGCTTTCTTATCTATCTTAGAAGTCGCGAGTAACCAACCGTGTTGACCCGACTGTTTTAAGCAGTCCAGCAAGTCGACCTGTACATCGATGTTGTCCGGTTCTTCGGCTAGCTTTATTTCGTACCACGTCTGGGCGGCTGTGTACCTCCCAGTCTTTTTGTGGCTGAGAATCTGTTGGTTGATGTCAAGAACGTGAAGGTGGGCTGATATGCCCTCAAGGCCATCCGGTTCGTCAATCTGGGTGTAGATATCCTGCAGCTGTTCGAGTATGAGGGTCCGCCCCTTCGGCTCGATCTTCTCGGTCTCCATTTCTTGCGTGTGCTGCTCTAGGTGGAAAAGCGCCCTTGAGTATTCTCGACAGTCCATTGCCCTCTGCGAGATCAGTATTGGTGGAATTACACCCAAAGCTTCGCTGACGCGCGCAATTGCTGGTAGGTCGCTGTCGGATTTGCGCCTGGCAGCTTTTTCTTGTAGCCATCTGCTGGCGTAGTCGAGGACCCGGAAAACAGCCTGTATACCCAACTAGTCAGCGCTGAATTCCGCTGCTTGCTACATGGTTCTCACCTCGCAAAAAAGCTTCATGTCTTCCCGCTCAGTGTAGGGCGCATCTTCGGCAGGTTGGTGCTGGAGAATGCCGACCAGCTCCCCAACAACGTTGTCACGCTCTTTGCGCGTACTTCTGTTACCTATGATGACATGAAGAACCAGATACGGTAGCAAGAATTCGGCAACAGTTAGATCTTTGACCCGAATTGTGCGGCCGAGTGGCTCGAAGATGAGGTCAGCATGTCCATTCTGTCCTTTCCGCAACAGATCCATGCTAAACGAACGCATCCAATTGCCGTAAGGCTTCCCTGGGCGGAAAATGGGATACTCGGTTGGCGCCACGTTGACCGCCATCAAAAGATATCTGGAAGTCAGAAATGGTGTGAGAATCTCGCGAATTCCCTCTGGAAGCGCCAGCCATTTCCTATAGATCGTCGCGCCGTCTCTCATGCCCGTCTTCTGCATCGCACACGCCGCCGTGATATCGACTCTGTCGAGAAGTTCCTGCATGGCGAACGAGAGGAAGCCTTGTAGCTTTGTGTCTGTCGTTGACAAGAAGGCTTTGACCAGAATTTCTTCGAGGATGAAGAGAACAAAGTCGGTCGTTTCGTCTGCGTTCTCGAAGTTATTCAGAATCACCATCATCTTTTGCTCCCGGACAGCTTCGACTCTGTTGGAGTCGAGACATCCGATAAGGCCGATGCACTGTGTGCAAAGGCTGGCTATGTCAACCTGCAAAGCGTTGTATTTGGTAGTGCAGTCGAGCAAAGCCCGCAGTAAAGTCGACACCACGGGGTCGACCTGTTGGCCAATAGCTGACGTCTGCAGGTAGCCTCCACTCTGCTTCAAATGAATCACGAGCTCGCTGAGGGCTTGAAGTACAACACCGGAATTGTCATGAGATATGCGTTCTGCGAAGATTGCAAATGCTGTCCTGCTTGCGATGGGCTGCTTCTGCCGCAAATCACGTAGTTGCACTTCGATATCTGCGAGGTCTGTGATATGCGCCAGCGAGGGCAGTTTCCAGATGTTCTCCACGATAACAGCGTTGAACTGCTTCAGGAGCGTAACAACCAGCTCTTTCGCTGCGGTCCTCGTCCCAGCACTCAAAAGAGGCCAGTAGTGATCGATGACGAAAAAGTTTGTCTCGAGCAGGACTTCTACGTCTTCCGCTTCGAGATACGTGAGAAGAGCTACCCAGCAGGAGAATGCTGCCTCTCTGAGTTCGTCCTGAGCCATGGCAGACAGCAAACAAGCAGATATCTAGCTCTGTTAGCGACGGAACGCAGAGTGGAAGCCAAACGTGTCAATTGATGGCTTACTTGTGGCCGCGCGATGCGCACATACGCTTTGCAGAGCCGGATCATTTCCTCCATGGCACGAATGCAGCGACGTTGCTCCTCAGGGGGCGGACACAGCAGGGGCATGTCGTTGATGACATCGGCAAGGCGAGCCATGAGTCCAAGAATGTAGGACTGCAGAAATCGACCAATTGTATTGCCCTTTTTTGGCCTAGCCTCCTTGTTTGCTGCCATGATTGTAACGCACACCGTGTTGATGGAATGAATAATCTTGGACGAGTCAGCGAAAGACGCATCGATGGTGAGCAGCATCCCTACTTGGTCCTTGCGGACGACGTCCGCGTCTCCTGCAGCCTTGAGCAGCTCGAGTACTATATTGACAACGTCGCTCCGTATGAGGTCCGCCAAGCCCCAAGCTTCGAAATGGGATGAGAATTCCGTCAGTCTTGAGATGACGAACCGCTCCATGTCGGGTACATCCTGAACTAGCAAAAGCGCGAATATGCCACCAGCATTGGTGGCGTCCATGATGGGGGCCCAATTATCTTCGTCACCCCGTGCTTCGGCAATCTTTTGGATAACATCTTTCTTTTTCATCAGTACTAACCATGGCAGGGCATGGCTCTGGATGAGGAGGAGAAGCTCAGGCACGGAGATCTGCATAAGCTCGGCAATTGACCGGCTGATTTGCGGTCGCGTTATGATATCCTTAACAGTGAAATATGCAAGATTCTTCCAGAAAGGCTCGAAGAGGCGACGAGGACTTATTTTTCGAGCTGCCGAGAGATTGAGAATCTACGCTTCCATCAGCCAGCCACACAGAGTTCTTTTCGGCATTCGAGACATACTTCGCTAAAAGCACACGAAGAAACCAAGCTATTACTGCTGCCAAGGTACTCCAGCAATTGATGCAACACGAGGTTGAGCTCGTCGCCGTTGACAACGCTGTTTGTGTCTCAGCCTCGATGAGATATTAGCAGGATACTTTGATGCGTACCGGCCAATTCGGCTCCATGCCAACACTCCGGTCTCATGAAATGCGACTGTGTTCTTCTCCGACGCCGTTTTGAGAAAACTGAGCGCGTTCTTCCGGTTACGAGTCAACAGGTTTCCTTCTGTGACGCCAGAGCTGGACGCCATGAGAAACATGGTCAGGGTGCGCCTGCAGTGTACTTTGTCAGTCTTGAAACCGAAACGGGATCGATAGACGTCACCCTGAAGCGATTCGGAGCTCTCTCAATGAGCTATGTACACTCTGCAAGCACCATTGTCCCACGGGCGAAGTTTCGAGGTCAAGAATTTGAGCGTCGGTCGAGTGACTAATGATTCGCCTGAGAGCCATCATGGCGATAATCCTGGGCCGCTTGGTCTGCTGAAAAGCATCCAAGTGAATGAGTCTGGCGAAAGTCACTAGAGTTACTCGCTTGGATTCGTTTTCGACTGGACCGTCCCCGTTGAACGCCCTGCCCATTTGATCACAGACAGTACAGGACCATTGCCCCTCTTTGTTGCCGAGGTGGGTATTCTGCTGCGTGGTCTGGTCCACAACGCAACAGTTGCGTGAAAGGAGATCAAATAGCAAGCATTGATTCTCCTCGGTAAGCCCTGGGTAGGCGGCACTGGGGTATTTAGTTATATTCCCTATGTTCAGGTATATGTGACTTACGAGATCCTTTCCTCCAGCGACAGCGTATCGTCAGCTTGCCCAATGATGCAATGTATTTCCGGCATTAGAGTTGTGCAAGCGGCCGCCTCGACTGACACCTTCCGCTTCTTCGATGCAGGTCCAAGAGGCTCAGAGGTTCCATTCGTTGTGCACTCGATGTGAAGACCTTGGACGAGGTGACGAAGCTCAGGGTCCATGAACAGGGCGGCTTGGCTGCTAGCCTTCAGTGAAGGCGGCACAGTGGCTTCCGAGACTTGTTTCAAAACATCCATGGACCGCTAGGAACATTAGCTTGAAGTCGACTATGGAAGATAGATGGGTATACCGAAAAGTCGGCAGCCTCTCGTAGCGAAGGAACTTCGGTGCATAATAACTCCAGGGATAGCACTACTTTGGGCCCGACCAGTTTGCCGATCTCCCGGTCGACTAACGATGCGTGTGCGAGACGCAGAAGAGCTACGCAAAGAGTTCTCCGAGCTGTATAACTAGCATCGTCACAACCAGCAATTTCGTCCGGACATGCTGAAAGCTCGGAGCATAATAAGGCGAGTACGGTGTAGGCCTTCCATATAACCAGCTCTTTCTTGCTCGCGGCTGGGTTTTTAGGAAGAGTGTAGAGAGCGAGTTCCAACAGATCATACTTCTTGATTGGTCCCACCGACTGCCAAGCATTTTGCACAGTACGCAGAGCGAGCAAGGAGTCGAGGAGCCAGGGCCTCAGTTCAACGAATAAAGAGTGAGATATCTGACTCGATTTTGAGTATGGCAGAAGTCGTGCAACAAGTGAAACCAGTGCCGTGGCTTGTCGGACGGCTTGAGAGCAGTTGCTAACAGAATAGCGGGTTTGCTTCGCGGTAAGTGAGACCCGCTTGCCGAGGATAAGCTCAATGACATTGGTGGGGGGGAGGGCGATGTCTACGAGAACATCTCTTCCGGTAGCCCTGGGTGCCAGATCATGGAGGCGGGAGATCAGAACTGTACGTGTCAGCACTGAAGTCTTTGTGCAACTAAGCGGTGTTTAGTTCACCGTTACTACTTTCGCGTAAGTAAGAAAGCATGGAGGATAGCAGAGGCCAGAACGAGCCCCGCCGCATGGTGACGACCAGCAGAAACTGAAAGAAACTCTCAATCGGAGTAGACAGCTCGACACAATTTGAGTGGCCAAGCAGTCTTAAGATTTTGGGGAAAATCCAGACCCATAGGGGCTCCTGTCCCCGATAGACGTATCGGTTGCCGTTTTGGCAGTAAAGCAAGACGCCGGGCGTTTCCTCGATGGTGACCCTCAAGAAATTGATAGCCTTTAGAGCCTCATTTCGTAGGTGGGAGCGGTCGGGAAACGGATCATCGAGCTTGATACCTTCAAGCACAACGCGGGCGTAGACATAGATCAGCATATGATTGTGCTCTGTACGCTCCTCAAGTGTCCGTAGCAGCTCGGGCTCGTTCTTGATCTTCTCAATAGTGGAAAATAGACGCCTCAATTCAGCGTTCTCGTCAGACCGGGTGGATTTGGTGGATGCGGATATGTTCTCGACGAGCTGCGCGGCTAAGGTCGAAGGGGGTGCCACAGTGGCAGCAGCGCCGGACGGCTTGCCGTTGAGCTGGTTCGACGCCATGATCGCGCAAACATCGCAGAGTCACTGATTCCACAGATCAGAAAGGCGGCGAACAGTTCCCGCGAATAGAAACAGTGGCACAGTCTGAGTGGCGTGGTCGCTTCGGTATGCGAACACCACAGGTGGGCGATGGAGTTGGTCATATCTCTACGCGTTTGGTAAGTGGACTCCTCCAGGCGGGGGGCCACCGTGGGTAAGACGCGAAGTCACGTGAAAGGAGCGGAGTGTTACGGAGGGATACCAGAGATTTCCCGGGGATTTCCCCGGGAAATCTGGTTCCAGAAAGTTCCAGGAAATCACTACAAAACTATAGTAGTATAGATATAATAGCTTATATCCTGGTAATAAATATAGAATAAATAGCTATAAGAATATAGAATATTTCTATCTAGATTATATTATATAAATATATAAGTGAAAAGTTTATCTTCTAAATATAATATTAAATGTAATATACTTATTATATATCTTACTACTTTATCTTTCTAATTTCTATTTATAGTTTCTATTATTTAGTAATATAATTAGCTTTTTAAAGTAGTAATAATAGTTTACTATAATTAATACTATAGTAAATTATTTATAAAATACTTACGAAATATTAATTAATTACTATTTAGTTACTTTTGCTTTATACTTATAGTGGTATCTAAGCTCTTTACTCTATATATAATTCTAACTGTAAAATTTACCTAGTAACAGTATTTATACTAATACTAGCTTATAACTAGTTTAAATAGTAATAAAATTACCTATTATTATAGATAATTATACTTCTAATTATAATATTTAACTTTATAGTAGAGAAAGACCTTATAGTAATAATCTATATAGTAAAAACTTCAGTAAAGCTAGAGTTTAATATATATAGCTAAAAGTAACTACTAAGGTTATAGGATTAAGAACTTTTATAAATCTCTTAAAGATAAGATAAAATAGAGAGTCTATAAAAGTTAAGTATTCTATAATCTATCGCTCTTCTATATCTAAACTATCTTTAGTACTACTTTTATAATAAAATTGAAATTCCCCTTAAATCTATATAGCTACTTATAACCAGAAGAATATAATAGTGGGAACTATATATTTTATTATAACTTTTATAACGGGGGGTATTAATATTTCTTAGAGGATTTAAGTAATATTATAAATACTAATATTAATAAGTAGACTCTGGAAATTCAGAAGAAAATTATCTAACTATTCTATAATATACTATATTAAGCTAATAATTTCGGAAATTAGTTATTAATTAGATAGTATTTTAATATTAATATACTATATTAGTTACTAGATATTTTGGAATATTATAATATTATAATTAATAGAGTTTTAAATATTATATAGTTATATTAAATATATCTATATCTATATGTTAGTTACACTATACTGTAGGGTATGCAGTAACTATATATGCTGCTATATATATAGCGGTATACCCTCTAGAGCTTACTGGCTATAGATACCTAGTATCTGGCGCCAGCTGTAGCTGAATAGTATAGTAATTAGTAAGTAATTACTATACTGTAGATCTAGAGCTTTACATAACGCTATATATTATATAATATAGTAATAATAATAACTGATAACTAGAATACCAGTTTGTATCCGTATAATAAGATTATATATAGTATATAATTATCCTGATAATTAAACTAATACTAATTAGTAGTTAACCTAACTATTATACTACTATACTATAGATTAGTAAGGTTTATTATATTAGAAGAAGTAATTATAAAACTTTACGCCTAAGGTTTATATAAAGTAAAAGATTATAAAATTTATTATTTAGATACTTTAGACTCTCCCCACTTAAGGATCTCACTAGGAGCTTCTAAACTATATACTAACTCCTTATAGAGATTATTATTAAGAAGTTTAAATTATACTCTCACTTTAGTTTAAAATAAGATACTCCCTATAGTATTATTAAAGAGTTTAAATTATATCTAAGATAGTTACTTACTGAAGTATATTTAGTAAATATAATAACTTTCTTTAAATTATTACTAGACTTTTTAATATTAGAAATTTATAGTATCTTTAGTTTTAATATTTTGAGAGACTTATATAATTTCTTAAAAATTCTTTCCCTACTTCTCTCTATATAAATTTAGTAATATTAATAATCCTTCCTTACTCTATACTCTTCTTACTTTTATAATAATATCTAAATTAATATTTATAGGTGAGATAGTTATTTTAATTACTTCTAGCTTTATGATAACTTTATTAGTAGGAATCCTAATCTCTATAAAGTTTCACTAATATTTCAGCTTATTGCTCTTTAGCTAAATTCTTAATATTAATTATAATAATATTATAGTTAAGAACTCTATAATAATCTCTATCTATTTAGTATACTAAATTATTCTCTATACTTATATAGAACTTTATAGCTTAGAATTTTTCTAGATATTTAAGAGTAACTTTAAAGATTAGCCTCTAATAACTTAGTAGCTTACTAATATTAATATAATCTACTATTTTAGGAACTACTTTATAGTTTATAATATTAAAATTAATATAAATAGTAATTAAATCTTTATAGTCCTCTACTAACTATCTTAAGAAGAGAAGTTTATATTATAGATTTATAAGAAGTTTATTAATATTCTGAAATACTATACTAACTTCAGGAGTAACCTTAAGAAATATTCTAAGTAGCTTAATAATTTTATAATAGTAAATTTAGATTTTATATTACTTCTCTATACTACCTAACTAAAAATTAAAAGTATAGTATTAATAATACTTTTACTATAAGTAGTTAAAAAGAGATACTTACTACTAAATCAGTTAGCTTATATATATATAATTTTAGATAAAGAATCTCTATTATAACTATCAGTCTTACTAACTTTTTATTTAACTATTTTAGAGTCTTTCTAATATTAAGAGAATTACTAAGACTCTAGCTGAAACTAACTTAAATATTAGAAGTATCTTCTATATATTATTACTACTATCCCTTTTAATAATATATCTACTAAATATACTATAAACCTTATAAAGTTATATAATAAGAGTATAAAGTATAATAGAAGTTTTTATAATATCTTTAAGTTAAAAATCTATATATTTTATAATTATTACTTTAAGCTTAGTATCTCCTAGTATATATAGGTAGAGCTTTTTTTAATTATACTTAAAAATAATACTTTTAAGTATTATTTTAACTACTTAAGTAGTTTAAATATTAACTTAATATTTAACTTAATAGTCTAGTAGGTTAAGGATTACTTTAAGAATGATAAGAATTAATAGTTTTATCTTTCTAACTAGTAGAATACTATTTTTTAAAGTGTTATTACTGAAAATCCTAATAAGAGTAAAAAAGAGGCTTTTAAGTTTCTGATTTTAAAGTTTATATATATCTAAAAAGCCTTTCCTACTAAAATCCAGATAGATAATACTTTCTACCTCCAGCTTATAAGTATATACTGCAGTATACTAGAATACTAATTAGTTTTCTTTAGCTTTATAGTAATCTCCTAAAGTTTCTATAATTAGTTAAGATCTACTGTAAGTAATACCTTATTAATCTAAAAAGTGTAATATATATAAGATAATAGAGATAATTACTAGAAGGCGGCTAGAAACTAATTTTAGACTAACTATATATATAACTTACCTTAAGGTAACTCTCGAGACTATAGCTATATTCCTATATATATGTAACCTTACGCTCCAGGTGGCTATTACCTACTTCTAATATATATATATATAGCTGAGTTAATCAAAAATACTATATATATAGTAAACTTAGTTATTAGTCTATAAAGTATATTTTTAAGGAAAGATATACTTTATTTAATAGACATAAGTTAACTACTAATCCTAAAATATACTTTATAGTAGTATACTAAGTTTTTCTTATAAACTATAAAGATATTAATAATCTTAATAATAATAACCTTAAGGTTCTACTAGAGGTTAATACTAATAAAAATATTATTATATAGTATTAAATAGATATTAATTTTAAGGAGGATTACTCTATAGAATCTACTTTAGAGATATTTTTTATATTATTTTATAGTAAGAAGCTTATTATTTTTAATAGAAGTAAAATTACTAGAATTGTTTAAGATTAAGTAATAGTCTATATTCTTACTAAAAATATTACTAATAGTAGTAAACTTATAGATAATACTACTGCTCCTACGTATATTTTTACGCTTAAAGGTTACTACTTAAATACTATATTTTAAGGTATTCTATTTAACTTAGATACTGCTAGCTTCTTAACTACTAAGTACTCTTAGTTTACTATATTAAAGTGGTTAGTTATTCCCTCTTTAGCTCTTATATCTCTATAAGGTAAATTAGATATAATATATTTTAGAGGAGCTACTTCTATTATAATATTTAGAATAGTTAATATATTCATACTACTTAGTGTTATTATATTTTATATTATCTCTTATAATATATCTTTCCTCCTCTACTTTATGGATATAGATTACCTTAGTATTACGTTTGATAATATCTATAATAAGTTCTGCTAAGGTAAAAAGATTATACTTATTATTTGAAAATAGAGGTATCTATAGATACTTTTTAATAAGGAGAGAATAATTACCTCTATATACCTTTTAGAGATAGAGATATAGAGACTCTACTACTACTTTAGATATTTAGCTATAGTATACTTCTATAATATCCTTACTAAAGTAGGATATTTAGTTAAATAGTATATTCTTAAGGTTCTTGAGAGATATTACTACTATTACTAAATATATAGTATAGCTTCCTTATAATTTTATTTTACTATTTAAAATAATATTAACTTTAATTTTAAGATTATTATTAATATTATTTATATTAATAACTATAATATACTTTATATTATTAATACTACTATAGTGTTTAATACTACTTAATTTTGACCTAGCCTATTAGTAAAGGTAATATAGGAGGCTTTTAAGGTATATTAGATTAATATATACTAAGGTTTTCTTAATTTTATTACTATTAATATAGGTATAATTTTTTAATTTAAAAACTTCAGATTAGAAGTAAAAACTATAGGATTAATAGTTTATATTATACTTATTAAGATATATAATAATATTAGTAAAGTAGAGTATTACTATATATTTCTCTACTATATATATAAGATTTACTATATAGAACTTCCTACTATTATTTAAGAAATATTTCTTTAAGTAATATATAAAGTAAATAATAATACTGCTAGTTTAAATAGTTTTATACTTATACTACTTATTTTTAGAGTATACCTATATTTTATAGAAAATTCAGCTTTCTCTCTAGATCTTATTACCTAAGTCTAAGCTATATATAAAGTTATAGAGGAAGTCTACTATAAGTATACTAAGTATACTATTAATACTACTTTAGTAATATATAATAGCCTTAATATCTTTCGTGTGATAATCTTTCTACTCTAGACTCTTATATATATATAGTGAGAGAAAAAGGGCTAGTAAAGATTATACTCTCTTATTACTATCTATAGTGAAACTTATATTTTTAAGCTACTTTATAGCTCTTAAGAGGTTTAATTAATAGTTATAAAATAATATTTTAAAGGTGATAAATAAGAAATTAATAATAGTGTGATTAAACCTATAGTTTTATAAAAGCTAGTATTTATAGTTTTATATACTAACCTTCAGTTAAACTAAGGATCTCTAAGTAACTTAATAGTAAATAGAAACTTATAACTCTATATAGCTACTCTATTTTTATCTGTAACTATCCCTAAGTTTCTAAATATATAGCTAATACTTTACTTTACTTCTACCTTAGGAGATAATAATATTCTCTTCCCTCTAGTAATTAGTAATCTACTATCTTAACTATAAATAATTTAGATCACACTAGGATCTCTAAGTTATATAATTTATAAATATATAGTTAGTTTACTACTTCTAGAGTTTAGCTAAAAAGTTTATTTTATAGTATATCTTATAGCTAAAGAGTAGTTAGATCTAATATTCTTATTTACTTTCTATATAAAAAATATAATTGTAATATTTAGCTTACTATTTAAAATATTAATTAAAAAAGAAGTTAAAATATTATTAATAATAATATTATAAGGATTATTTAATATAACCTTATCCTCTATAAAGACTATAAGTATTTTAAGTTTCATATTATTAATAAAATCAAAAATAAGGATACTAATAAAATATATAAGAAGTTAAAACTTATAATCTAAAACTTAAGAGACTATAGTAAATTTAAGATTTTAATATAATTACCGACAATCTAATAAAATAGCTAATAGTTAATTTTAGCTGTAACTTTAGCTTTCCTCTAGTAAGAAGATATAATAATATAATTCTATAATATTACCTAAATTTACACTCAGGCTAAAATAGAACTTATAAGGTATATTATAGCTAAACTATTCTTATATTTTAGAAAGTAATACCCTCTAAACTCTATAATAATTATTATTAAGCTACTTTACAACTTTACTAAAACTAGAACTTACTAGTAGGTAACTTACTTTATATATTATAAGGAGAGATTATAAATAGAAACTTTAATATATAACCTATACCTCCTTATCTCATATACTTAAAATAATATTTTTAGCTTTATTAATATATAAACTAATAATACTCTCAGCCTCTCTAATATAATATTCTCTCACTAAGAGAATAAAAAGCTAAAAAAAACCTTATTTAAGATAAAACCTAAAATTATCCTCTTAGAGACTATATCTCTTATATTTAATAAAAGTATCCTATTACTCTATAGTAATTATCTCTACTTACGCTAAAAATATTAAGAGTAAAAGCTAGCCTTTATTAATATATATACTACACCCAAGATACTCAAGAAAGTATATATTAAATAATATATACATAATATATACCTTACCTTAATATACTAACTGGAGGCTCTATTCAACCTCTCACGTATAATATAAAAGTAACAACCCTCAAGTGATAATACTACTACACTTAATAAATAGCTTAAATAGTAAATAGAGTATCTTAACTGAGATTTTAATTTTATACTATTTAACCTCTCTAAAGTATATTTTTATACTTTTATTAATAGCTTTTTTACTAATAATACTAACCTCCTATTTTAACTAGGATTTATAATAATCCTAAACTCAAAGACTATAACTAATAATAGCCAGTTTAATCTCTATAGTAATATTATATACTACTTATCTACTAAAAGTAAGAAGATTACTAGAAGTATACTTACTTTAGAGATCTATACTATAGTAAATAATATAAACATTATCTATATTATAGTTATATTACTTAAGAAGATCCTTAAATATTAAAAACTCCCTCAAATCCTAACTATTATATATACTAACTTATACTTACTTTACAAATACCTTATAAAACTTAGTATTACTAAGGAGAAATATCTAATAATTAATATTATAATATTAAGATAATTATATAAATACTATAAGCTCTATAGAATACAGTAGATTAATAGAGATAATAATATTATTAATATCTTTATAAAAAGTACTCTAAACTAAACTCTCAAGAGATTTATCAATTTAAATTATATAACTATTTAAATAGAGGAATAAATAACTTAAGCGAAGTAGATAAATAGGTACTCAGATATTATTCAGGTAAAAGAGTATAAATTATAAAAAGTACTATTTTTTATATAAATAGATAGGTATTAGGATATATAATAAAAAGAAAAGTTGCCAGTATTAGTTACACTATACTATAGAGTATATAGTAACTATATATACTGCTATATATATAGTAGTATACCCTCTAGAGCCTACTAGCTACAGATGCTTAGTATTCAGTATCAGCTGTAGCTGAATAGTATAGTAATTAGTAAGTAATTACTATACTGTAGATCTAGAGCTTTATATAACGCTACACGCTACGTAATATAGTAATAATAATAACTAATAACTAGAACACTAGTTTACACTTATATAATAAGATTATATACGGCGTACGATTACCCTAACGATTAAACTAACACTATATTATTATTATTTATATATTAACTATACTTAATTAAAATATTAAGATTATTTACTAATAAAAGTAAACTAAATTTTACTATACTTATATAGAGATTATAAGTTAGCTTATATTAGTAGTAGAAAACTTTTATTTTAATAGTAGAAAACTTTTATATTAGGATTATAAAGTTTTATCTAGGGAGTAAGAATATTAAGATTATAGATATTAAAGTTATAATAAATATTTAAATAGAGTAGCTATAGTCAGTAGTAATTAAATTTCTTAAAATACTTAAATTATATATAGCGTGAGAGTGTGAGAGTGTGAGAATGTAAGAGTGTGAGAATATGAGAGTGTGAGAGTGTGAGAGTGTGAGGTTAATACAGAAGAAGTTATTAGTTATTTATTATCTGTAAAAAAGTTAACGTAGGGTGGATATACTAACTACTATAGCTGTAAGGAGTTTGAGTCTAGATTAATTTAAAGTTAGCTATAGTAGTTCGTGGGGGAGTGGGAGGGCTGAAGTTATACTTTAGGGAGTAATATATCCACTAATAGTTATAATAGAGAGTAAGCTATCAGCCCCTCCCTAATTAATTACTATAAGAATATTTTTGGAAGATATTTATTTAATTAATTTAGTTACTTTTACTTTATATCTATAGTAGTATTTAAGCTTTTTACTCTAAACATAATTCTAACTGTAAATTATACTCTGGAATAGTATTTATATTAAGACTAACTTGCAACTAATTTAAGTAGTAATAAAATTACCTATTATTATAGATCATTTTATTCCTAATTATAATATTTAACTTTATAGTAGAGAAAAACCTTATAGTAATAATCTATATAATAAACGTTTTAGTAAGGCTAAAGCTTAATATATATAATTTAAAGTAACTATTAAGGTTATAAGGTTAAGAATCTTTATAAACCTCTTAAAAATAGGATAAAATAGAGGGCTGAAAGCTAAATATTCTTTAATTTATTACTCTTCTATATCTAAACTATCCTTAGCATTTTATAATAAAACTAAAATTCCTCTTAAATCTATATAGCTACCTATAACTAGGGAAATATAATAGCGGAAACTATATATTCTATTATAATTCTTATAACTAAAAATATTAATATTTTCTAGGGAATCTAAGTAATATTATAAATACTAATATTAATATGTAAACTCCGGAAATTTAAAACAAAATTATCTAGCTATTCTATTATATATTATATTAAGCTAATAATTTTAAAAACTAGTTATTAATTAGATAGTATCCTAATATTAATATACCATAATAATTACTAAATACCTGGGAGTATTATAATATTATAATTAATAAGGTTTTGAATACTATATAACTATATTATATATATTTATATCTATATTATTATTATTTATATGTTAGCTGCATTTAACTAAAATATTAAGATTATTTGCTAATAAAAGTAGGCTAAGTTCCACTATACTTATATAGAGATTATAAGTTAGCTTATAGTAGTGGCGGAAAACGTTTATTTTAGTAGCGGAAAACTTTTATATTAGAAATATAAAACTTTATCTGGGGGGTTTATAAAGATATTGAGATTGCGGATATTAAGGTTATAATAAGTATTTAAATAAAGTAGCTGTAATTAGCGGTAATTAAATTTCTTAAGATATTTAAATTATATATAGCGTGAGAGCGTAAGGATATAAGGGCGTAAGATTAATATAGAAGAAGTTATTAGTTATTTATTATTAAAAAGGTTAATATAGGGTAAATATACAAGCTGCTATAGCTATAAGAAGTTTGGGTTTAAATTAACTTAAGGCTAGCTGTAGTAGTTAGTAGGGGGAGTGGAAGGGCTGAAATTATACTTTAGGAGGTAATATATCCACTAATAGTTATAATAGAAAGTAAGCTATCGGCTGCTCCCATTTATTTAATTAAGAGGTAATTAAATAATAATAATAAGATTACCTTATATAAATAGCGTTAGACTAAATCTAAAATATCAGTAAATAAGAATAATATTATACTAAAATTATATAAGAATTCGACTATAAATACTTCAGATAGAAATATCTTTATTAACTAATATACTTCATTTTAGATTTATTATTAATTATATTATCTCTATATTATTTATCTAATTTAAGATTAAAATTTAGTTACTTTTACTTTATACTTATAGTGGTATTTAATCTCTTTAACTTATATATAGTTCTAACTATATATTATATCTAGTAACAGTATCTATACTAACACTGACTTATAACCAGAGTATTATAATAATATTAATATATCTAGTATAAATATATCTAATATAAATATATCTAATATAAATATATCTAATAAAAATATATCTAATAAAAATATATCTAATATAGTTGAATATAAATATATATATTTGTAAAATATGATATATAATAGCTAATATATATATTTGTATTAGTAATATTTCAAAACCTAGTATATTATAACTATAGATATATATATTTGTATTTATATTATTTGTAATATAATATCTGTAAAGAGCTGGATCTAGGCTTATTTAACTGGAAGGTGGTGTAAAATACTATTTATTTGGAACTAAGAAGTAAAGAAGAAGTGTTGGTTTCACTAGGGGAAGGCACGTCGTACGTATTATTACGTATAGTATGCCGATAGGGTTGAAAGTGTTAATATTCGTGGTGCGTAGCCTATAGGCTATATATAGGCTAGATCTAGATACCCTAGGTAATTAGTTACTAATTACCTGGCAGGTAGTAATAATTAGTAGCTAGTTATTACTAGTAGCTAGTTTTTACTACTAAGTTATACTATATAGTTAGTATACTATAGAATCCTAATAACTTTATAGTTATTATATTACTAATACTAATAAACTTCCTTTTTACCTTTTAACTATAATATATTATAGTTCTATATATAAAATAAAATTAATTAAATAATCTATATCTTTTAACTAAATAATCTTCTGAATTTCTTCTTTTTATTCTAAATAAGTAACTTATTTCTCTATATAAATAATTAAATTATTTATATTAATAAATCTCTCTAAAATATAATTTAGAAACCTTTTAGTAAAACTATTAGTAAAATTATCTTTACTATTAATCTACTATATTTTATAAAGTTCTTAATATTTATATAATTACCTTAAAGTTATAATATTAATTATAAGTTTCTTTTCTTTTATAATATTAAACTTTATAAAATACGTATATAATAAATATAAATTAGTATAGATAATTATAAGAATAGGAGGAAGATTATAATAAACTATAATTTTGTATGAAAATATAATAATAATATATATAAAGTTTATATTAGTAATTATAATATAAATCTCTAAAATAAATATATTTCTAATTTTGTTTTTATTTTTAGTTAAAAAATAATAAACTAGATTACTTTAGATTATAAACTTATTTTTACCAATAGTTATCTCTTAGCTAAGAATTATTATAAATTCCAGTTAAAATAATAAGTTAATATTATTAATAAAGAAACTATCTATAAAAATATAGAAATATACTTTAGAGATATTAAGAGGGATAAAAGTTAATTCTTAATCTAAATATTCTATTTACTATTTAATATATTTATTAAAAGTAGTAATATTATTATTAGAAGGTTATTATTATTATATTATATATAAGAAATTAAAAAAATTTTTAGATTAGTAAATTAAAATAATATATATTCTATATATATATTATTTAATATAGGTTTTTTTAAGTATCTTAGAGTTTATAAAAATATTAATAATAGTAAGCTTATAATTTTAGTTTTTTTACTTAAGAAGGAGGTTTTTACTTTAGAAGAAGAGTATATTACTATTAAATATTAATAATATTAACTTTATAAGGAAGATTTTAAATTTTATTATAAAGAAGGTTTTTATTAGTTTGTTATCTTCTTATTAAGTAAAAATAATATTAGAAAGACTAAGAGTATTATTAATTTAAATACTAATTATATTAAATACTTTATTATAAAATTAAAAAATAAAGAGGTAAGAATTATGGATAAATATCTTTATATATTACTATTTTTTATAATATTTTAAATATATTACCTACTAGTAAATACTAGTTTCAGCTAAATTATAAAATAGTTTAATAATTATTATTATAAATTCTAGAGAATATTGGTTTTTAAAGTAAGTAGGTAACTTAACTATAATATATCTTATAAATTTAATTTTAATTTAAGTATAAATCTAAATAATATCTTTCAACTAGAGGAGGAAACTTTTATTTTTTATTAATATAGTAGTAACAATTATAATTAATCTTTAGTTACTTCTCCAAATTATAGAAAACTAAATAAGGATTAAAAGTTTCCTATTATCTCTAAAACTTTAAATTATAAATTTTAACTTCTTATATATTTAGTTATTATTTTTATTTTTAATTTTATTAATAATTTAAAACTTAAACATAATATAAATTCAATAGAAAATAGAATTATACTAAATAATCTTAATTATATTATTATTAATAATATTTCCTACTTCTTTTTTTATTAGCTTTTTAAAGGGAAAGCTGGAAATAGTAATAATTTCTTTTTAGTGGAAGAATTAAGAGAGGGTTAAATTAGTTTTTTCCTTAACTATAAGGAAAATTATAAATTAGTTTTCTTAGTTTCTTTTTTATTAAGAGAGATTTTCCTAGTTAAATATAGTTTTTAAGAGTTTAAGGAATAATCTTATAGTTTTTTAATATCTAGTATATTTATTTTTATAAGAAAGTAATAATATATTATTTTTAATATAAAGAGGAAGAATATTATTATCTTTTAATACCTCTAGAGTATTTAGAAGTTTAAGGATAATAGGGGATGAAATTAGAATAAATAAAGTTTTTTAAGATAAATTTCCAGCTTTATTAATATTACTATATTATACTTATAGTAGAAGTATATCTATATTTTTACTAGAATATATAATTAAGAATAATAATTATTATTTTTATAGTATATTTTTATAGTAGTTAAATAGAATTCTTAAGAATTATAAGGAAAGTTAATAATATATATCTTACTATAAGTAGTAAGTAAGTAGAAGGAACCTTACTAACCTTTTTTTACTTAGTATATATATATAAGAAACTATAGTAGGAAGCTTATAATTTATAATATATTAGGATTATTATAAGTAGCTATAGTAATATTAATAATCTTTTTTATATACTTACAGTAGATAATTTTAGTTACTTTTTAGACTACCTATATTCGTAAGATTATCTCTAGAAATAAAGTAGAATTCTTAGTAAGCTAGAGGTAAGCTTCAAAAATAAGAAGTATAAATATAAGATTATTTAGGCTAATAGTATTATTTATTAACTAATAAGCAGCATAGAGGTAATACTCTTATAATAATAATAAATATTCTTAATAGTGGATTTTATATATATAATAGAGAAAAATATAGTAATATTCTATTTTACTAATGTTATTATAGATCTTAATAGATATACTCTTAATAGTTAAGCTTATTATTTTAGCTTCTAAATAGAAGTCTTGAGATTAGAAGTTTATTTTAATATTAGTAAAGATAAAATCAGGTGGATTTAGGTAAATATTAATTTAGTATACCTTAAAAGCTTTTTATATTAATCTTACTAAAATATTAAGTAGGAATTAAATAATATTAAAGGTTATAATTATATTAATAATATAGAGAATAAGGTAGTTACCCTTAAGGTATAAGACATTAATAATAACTTTAAAGTTAAAGTTAATATTATTATAAAAAGTAAACTTAAATTAAGAGGCAGTAGTATTATATATTGAGTATTAGTAGTAGTATTCTTTGAAAGCTATAAGAGCTTCTTAATTAACTGGATATCCAGCTTTATAGAAAACTTCTTAAAAATATATAATAAATAGATATCTAAAGTAATAATAAAGTCTCTAGATTTTAATTTCTATCAACTATAAGGAAGTAAATATCTCCTCCTTATTTAATAATATCTATAGATATTCCTATTTATATATAATTAGAATAAGCTTCTTATTTTAATATAATTAGTTATAGATATTATTAAAAATAATATTAAGGTAATCTATATTAGTGAGATATAATAGAAATAGGGTTTTATAAGGGATTATATAGAATATTATTATATTAAGTAGTATAAATATATTAATTATACTTATTAGTTTTATAAGTTTACTTCCTCTAAAATAAATAGAGATTAATCTTCCTCTAGAAGTTTTTAAGAGAATAGAGGGAAGGATAATTTACTTTAGAATATTAAACTAGAAGTAACTAGCTATAAAATAGCTAGTAATACCTAAGTTAGATAAAATCCCTTAGAAAACTATATCTAAATAATATTCTTTAAGGATAAATATAGATATTAAAGTAGCGATCTCCTTAGTTATATTATTTTCTTTTATCAGGATATAGATTACTATTTAGTTCTAGAGGATCTTTATAATTATTTAACTATCTAGAGGTATAGGTTATTTTTTAAAATAGAAAGTTATAAAGTTATTTAAAAAGTTATTTAGAGAATTTAGTATCTCAGATTAATTCTTAAGCTAATAGTTTTAGAGGTAATATACTACTATATTATTTTTAATAATAGTCTTATAAGTATCTCTAGAGTTATTATTTAAACTTTATACTTCTTTATATTATATAAGAAAGTAATAATAAGTAAATACTAATATATTTATTATATAGAAGTTAGATTTATATTAATTATAGAAGTTTCTTCTCTCCTTAAGAGAATATCTTATTAATTAGTAACTAAGTTTACTATATATATAATATTTTTTCTTAAATTAGCTATATAGAGTAATAGAAATTAAGTGATACTCTCTTCTGAATAATATTTAGAAGTATCCTTAATAGTTATATCTATATCCTCAGTAAGAACTCTAAGGTAAATTATATATCCAGTTAGTTTAGTATTAATCTATATTAATTAATAAGGATCCTTTAGGATTATTAGTATCCTTAAGTATATTTTAAGATATTATAGGAGGGAGATTTATAGTAGTACTGACTGTAAATTATAGTTAGTTATAAACTTTCTAGTATATTACTATAAAGCTAAAGAGGGTTAATTAGTATTCTAATATTCCTTAGTATATATTTAAGAGGTAGTTTTAGAGGCTGAAATTAGTATACTATTTAAGAGGGAAAGTTCTCTAAATATATATTAGCTTAGTAAAAAGGATCTTAAATACCTCCTTTTTTATCTTATTTTAGTTATTAGTAATAATATTTCTGAATATTATATTATGCTAGTTAGTGAGGTAGATTTATTAACTTTCGTCACTTTTAAAGTAATTCTTAATATAGAAAGCTATATTATAAAATATTAGGGAATTAAGGGGATTACTAAAGTAGTTAAAATAATATTTAAGAATCTGGTTTTTCAGTATAATTAAGAAGACTCCAGTCTATATATAGTTAGATATATCTAACTTTAGATAATAGTCTCTAAAGATATAGATTTTTAATTTAAAGATATTATAGAAAGCTTCTCTATATTTTATCTTAAAGTTATATATTTTTATAAGATTAGTTATACTTTTAGCTATTAGTATATTTATAAGTAAGGATTTAGTCTCTTAGTAATTATTTATAAGATTAATATATAGGAGAGAAGTTATAGGAGGTAAGGTAGAGGGTTTATATTATTAGTTCTAGTTATAAGGAGGTTATTAATCTTATTAATCTTGAAAATCCTATTATTTAAATTATCCTTATTATTAAGATATTATATTTATTATTAATAATAGTGGGGAAATTATAAATTTCTCAGCTTATTAAGATACTCTTTAGGACTGATTCCTTAAGGTAGTAAGATAAATATTAAGCTTTATAAAGTTTTGATAAGTTACTTTTTATTATTACTTCTAGAGAGTGAAATATATTTACTAGGTGAAGGTAATATCTTTAAGGAAGCCTAATTAGTTATTAATAAGTATTTTAAAACTTTATAACTTTATTATTATATCTTAAACTTCTTCTTTAGTTTATAGGATAAACTTATCTTACTTTATTAAGTTTATAAGAATTTAGTAAATCTATTTACCTTTTATATTAATTTTAATATTATAGATAATAAGGATATTCCGTAAATACTGAGGTAGTTATTTGTCTATAATAGCTTATACTTCCTCTAACTAGTTTTTAAAGTTATCTTTAAAGGAATGTAGAAGATTTCTACTAAAGATATAATTATAGATATATATTTCTGTAATCTATATAATCTGGTTATTAATTTAGGTAGGATTATATTTTATAGCTAGATAAAATACTTTTTATTTACTAAAGATCTTAATATTAAGAAGGGATTCTAATTTTATTAGTATTCTTACTTCTGAAGGAGTTATATTATTAATATTACTTAATATACTAAAGTTTTTAAAAGATCTTCTAAGAAGTTCTACTAATTTAGATATTTTACTTATTATTTCCTAACTATAGGGAAATTATAATAAAATGTAAATTAGAGGGGAGGAAAAGGAGGAAGATAGAAAACTCTATTTTTACTATTTACCGATTCTACTTATTAGTATTATATAGGTAAAATTTAATTTCAGAGAGAAAGACTATTTACTAATTAAGTAAGAAAAGAGGGGAAAGAAAGCAGAAGAATATAGGGAGAAAAAAGAAGAATATAAGGAAATTCTGAGATTTAGAATACTGTAAATCTTTTTACTATAGAAGTCTAATAAGTTTTATAATAGAGGTATTTAATAAATATATTTATATAAAGTATATTTAGAATTTCTTCTATAAGTTAATTTTAAATATAGATAGATATCTAGCTACTAGAATTAAGATATATTAGTATAATTATTAAAGAGATATTATCTTACCTTAAGTTAAGTGAGAAGTTAGTATTAATAAATATCTGAATAGATTAAGAAATTAGTAACCTTACTTTAAGTTAAGCTTAATAATTTTCTATTATTATTTCTGCCTAAATAAACCTTACTAATTTATAGTTAATAGTAATAGTAAGATTAACTACTGATTAGTATTAGCTTTACTAGGGGAAGGTATATTATATATATTATTATATATAGTATACTGATAGAGTTAAAAGCGTTAATATTTATAATATATAGCTTATAGAGCTACGTACGTAGATCTAGAGGCTATAGGTATAGTCTATATAGGTTATACAGCCTAACTACCTACCTAACGTAGCTATAGTATAGTGGGCTATAAGGTGTAGCCTACGAGGTAGCTAGTTAGCTATACCAGTTAAACTAATAAAAGTAGTTAAGTAACCTATATTCAAGTATATAGTTAAGGTTTCTATACTAAATCTTAGTTTTCTTAAGAAGTAAAACTTCTAAAATAATATTAGTATAAAGACTTTTAATATAGGTAATATTATATTAGTAATATAATAGCTACGTAACTATTAGGATCCTAAGGCATGCCACCTATTTAGTATAACTTAGTGGTAGAAACTAGCTACTAGTAACTACTAGCTACTAGTTATTACCACCCGCTAGGTAATTACTAACTAATTACCTAGAAATTCTAAGTTTAGCCTATATATAACCTATAGGCTATATACTATAAATATTAATATTTTTAGCCTTATTAGTATACTATATATAATAATATATATAATATACCTTCCTCTAGTGAAATTAATATTAATTAGTAGTTAACCTTACTATTACTACTTATTGTAAATTAGTAAAGTTTATTTAGATAGAAATATTAATAAAGATCATTAAGTTTAACTTAAGATAAAGCTACTAATCTCTTAATTTACTTAGATATTTTCAATAATAACCTCTTACCTAACTTAAGGTAGGATAATATCTTATTAATAATTAGGCTAATATATCTTAATTCTAATAGCTAAATATCTATCTATATTTAAAATTAACTTATAGAATAAGTTTTATGTATATTTTATATAAGTATATTTAGTAAATATCTTTATTATAATATTTACTAAATATCTATAATAAAGAACTTTATAGTATTCTAAGTGTTTCTAAATTTGATTATATTACTCCTTTTATTCTATATTCTTTTATTTCTTTTTCTTTCTTTCCTTACTTAACTAATAGATAGTATCTCTCTCTGAAATTAAATTCTACTTATATAATACTAATAAATAGAAATAGTAAATAGTGAAAATAGAATCTTCTATCTTTCTATTTCTTTTCTCTTCTAATTTATATTTCTTTATAATTTCCCTATAATTAGGAAATAATAAGTAAAATATTGAAGTAAATAAAACTTCTTAAAAGGTTTTTTTAAAACCTTAGTATAATAAATAATATAATTTCTTTAGAGGTAAAAATATTAATAAAACTAAAACTTCTTCTAAATAGTAAGGTGTTTAGTTAATAAAAGGTTTTAAATTTTATTATAAAATATAATTCTAACTAAATTAATAGCTAGATAGTATAAATTACAATAATATAGATATATAATTACCTTTTTAGTAGAAGCTTTCTAAATATTATTAGAGATAACTTTAAAGAGTAGTTAGAGAAATCATAGGCTACTCTAAATAAATAAATACTTCAGTATATATAAAATACTATTTTTATTTATAGTACTACAGTTAATATAAAAGGTAGATAGATTTATTAGATTCTTATAAATTTAATAAAGTAAAATATATATTTATTTTATAAATTAAGAAAGAATTGTAAAGAATAGTTATAAAATTTTAGAACTTTAGAATACTTATTAATAACTAACTAGATTTCCTTAATAATATTACTTTTACCTAATATATATCCTTTACTTTCTAAAAGTAATAATAAAAAGTAACTTAGTAAGATTTTATAAAGTTTAATATCTATTTAGCTACCTTAAGAAATTAACTTTAAAATATATATTAATAAATAGAGAGATTTATAGTTAATCTGTTATTATTAGTAATAAATATAACCTCTTAATAATAAAACTAACTTAAATAATAAGATCTTTAAGATTAATAATATTAATAACTTCCTTATAATTAGAACTAATAATATAAATCTCCTATCTTACTTTCTGTAGCTTCTCTCTCCTATATTAACCTTTTAAATAATTACTAAGAAACTAAACCTCTCGTTATTAATATACTAATAGTTAAGAATATAACTAACTTTATCAAGATATAGAACTTTAAGATAAAGTATAGAAAAGCTTTTTATAATATCTTTAAATTAAAGATTTATATTCTTAGAAACTACTATCTAAAGCTAAATATTCCTAACTATATATAAGCTGAAGCCTTTTTAATTTTTTTAAAAGACCAGACTTTAAAATACTATTTTAACTACTTTAGTAATTCTCTTAATTTTATAATATTTTATAATATAGCTTTCTATATTGAGAATTACTTTAAAAGTAATTAAGATTAATAAGTTTATCTTACTAACTAGTATAATATTATATTTAGAAGTATTATTACTAATAATCCAGATATAATAAGAAAGAAAGTATTTAAAATGCTTTTTATTACGCTAATATATATTGAGACAACTTTCCCTCAAAATAATATCCTAATTATAGCCTCTACAATTATCTTTTAAATATATATTAAGGGATATTGGAATACTAATTAGCTTTTTCCAGTTTAATAGTAATATATTAGAAAGTATATTACTGACTATAATCTACTCTTCGTATCAGTATAAGGTTTTCTTTTATAATATCTTAATATATACTTAATAATACTAATAATTCTAAAAGATTCTTATTAATTAATATAAATTAACATTAAACTACCTAGATATATAATTTACATCAAAGGCTTTATAGATAATATATATATAGTAATTAAGGGTATTTCTAAGTATTATTAGAGAAGGATATTCCTTAACTTCGGTTTCTCTGTATAGCTAATATAATAAAGGATATTATATATATAATTAATCTAATTACTAATTCATAAGATACTTTCTTAAGGAAAAACGAAACTTTTATAATTAATATAAATTTAACTTCTATATAGTAAATATATTAATATCTATTTATCACTATTTCCTTGATCTTATATAAGAAAGTAGAAAGTTTCAATAATAATTCTGGAGATATTCATAAAACCACTATTAAAAATAATATAGTAGTATATTACCTTTAGACCTACCAGCTTAAGAATTAACCTAAGATATTAAGTTCTCTAAATAATCTTTTAAAAACATTTTATAATTTCCTACTTTAAAGAATAATTTACACCTCTAAATAGTTAAAAGATTATAAAACTCCTCCAGAATTAAGTAGTAATCTACATTTTAATAAAAGAGAATTATATAACTAAGAAGATTACTATTCTAATATTCATATTTATTCTTAAAGGATATTATTTACATATAGATTTCTAACGAACTTTACCTGACTTAAATATTACTACTTACTTTACGGCCAGCTACTTCCAGTTTAATATTTTAAAATAAATTATTCTTTCTTTTATTTTTTTAAAACCTGTCAGAGGAGAATGACTTACTATTTGTTTTAGAGAAGGTAGATTTAGAAAGATAATATATATAGTTAATATATTTATATTACTTAATATAATAACAATTTATATAATTTCTTTGAAAATTCTATTTCTATTATATCTTACTAATATAAGTTACCTTAGTATTACTTTTTAATAATATCTGTATCTAGTTATGTTAAAATAAAAAGGTTATTCTAATTATATATAAATAGAAATTTTTATAGATATTATCAAATAAAAAGAAGATACTCACTTAGTTATATCTAATAGAAATTGAAATCTGGAGACTTTATTATTCCTTTAAATATTTATCTATTATATATTTTTAAGAACGTTTCTATGAAGCTAATAGTTCAGTTAATTAAGAAAGATTTAAAACTTTTGAAAAATACTGCTATTAGTGTTAAATATATAGTATTATTCCGTCTTAATTTAATTTTACCTTCCATAAGAATATTAATTTTAATTTTAAAGTTATCATTAATATTTTCTATCTAAGGGGTAACTATCCTAGCTTCTATATCATTAATATAGCTATAGTCTTTAATATTACTTAATTTCTATAAAATATTTCAGTATAATTAATATGGAAAGCGTTTAAGGTATACTAAATTAACATCTATCTAGATTTACCTAATCCATTTTCTATTAATATTAAAATAAACTGTTAATCTAAAAACTTTTACTTAGAAGCTAAAATAATAACCTTAACTGTTAGAATTATTTTTATTAAGATATATAATAGTATAGGTAAGATAAAATATTACTATATTCTTTTCTATTATAATATAGTTAATGAGCAAGTGAAACAGATAAGCAAGTGAAATATAAAACTGCAACCACTTTATAAATGGAATCCAAAAGCAGCATTAGAACTATTAGATTAATTAAAACTACTTTAAATCCTCTTTCTTTAATATATCTCTATTTACTAGATATATTTATATATTATAAATTATATTTCTATATATACTATATTACTATTAACTTATTTTAGTTTTCTATTAGTAACTATTACTTTAGTATATTCTCTTCTTAATTTATACTACAGCCTCTCTCTGGAATTAAATATTCTCTACCCTTTTTATTATAAAACTTCCATTTTATCTAAAATATATTTTCTTAGCTTTCTGGCGTTAACTAAATAGATTGTTCTTCTCTTAAAGAATATTATTCTTAGATCTTAATAAGGTAATTTAATATATAAATTTATATTTCCCCTTTAATAAATACTTTATAGCTTTGATAATTAAAGTGAATAAGATATTCTAATAGCGAAAGATTTAATTCTTAATAAATTCTAATTAAGAAGATACCTCTATTAAATTGTTTAGTATTTAGAAAATTCAAAATAGTAATATTATTAAAAGAAGCCCTAGAGGTATTAAAGTATATAACTAAATATTAAGTTTTAAAAGTACAGTTTTGGTATTTAAAGAAATAAGCTTGATTTCTCCGAAGTCTTTCTAAATACTTTTAATTATGAAAGCTTATATAAAAGCCTTATAAAATGCAGGAAAGAAATCTTCTTTTATAATATAGATATTATCCTAATAGAGTTTATCATTAATGTATTAACTGTGGGCTATTTTCGGAAGCTTAAAGTATCTAATATCTAAAAGCTAAAGTAGATAAGATAAATAAGTTAGTATATAGAGTATAATAATATTATTTTCCTTATAATATATCTTAAAGTCTGTAAAGTAATAACTTTTATATCTATTAATAATAAGGAGGTAGCAACTACTTTATGTTTATAATTTTATATGCTAATTAAAATACTGAAGCTAATCTAAGCTTCTTTTATTTATTATCTATTTATTTTCAGATATTATAATAATCTAGTTATATATAAAATCTGTTTCTATATATTATATAGAGAGGTAATATTATTCTGTAATACTAATATATGGGAAGGTATCATAGCCTAATAAACTAATAGCCTAAATAACTGTAACTTATTTATAATTACTAAATTATATTATTTTTCATACTTTAATACCTTTAGGTATTTACAATTACTATTCCGTATATAATCTAGCTTATTATATATCTAGTTTTAGTAAAATTATAAATATTTAAGTTAATAATATTATATTTTATAATTATATTTACTATAAGCTGAAACTATACATTTATTATATCTAGATGTTTTTGTTAGATTCTCTTAAAATTATATTTATAAAAAAGTATATTTAAAATTATAGTTATTATTTAATCAAGTTTAAAGCTTAATATTTTCCAACTGGAGGTATATTGTAGTTAGTAAGCAGTTAATTAGCTATATCTTCTATATTACTAATCTGGGAAGAAAATAATTAGAAATCTAAATTAAGAATATACTTTACTAACTTGTCTTCTTTTAGTAATATTAGCTTTCGTAAGTTAGATATAGTATTATGCTATAATAGAATATCCTTAATGTAATATATTAATATAATGTAATTAATAAAGTTAATTATTACTGTAATCTATATACTAAAATTTGAATCTTTTTTAATAGCTTAAAAAGCAAGCTGTATACTGATTCTATTTATAGTATATAGTATTATTCCTTTCGGAAGGAATTTAGAAGATTATATTAGTATATTATAGTTATGGTTTTATATTTCACTCGCTTATTTATCTCACTTACTTATTAACTATATTATATATAAAATATACTTTTAAAAATATCTATTACTATTCTAAAAACATTACCTTTAGGCTATTTGTAAGTTAATAAATAGTATTATTAGCCTAAATAATTTCATATTTATACTTCTTATTTTTGAAGCTTACCTCTAGCTTACTAAGAACTTGATTCTATTTCTAAAGATAATGTTATAAATATAGGCAGTTTAAAAAGTGACTAAAGCTATCTATTATAAGTACAAAAAATAGATAGTTAATAACGTTATAGCTATTTATAATACGTTTAATACTTCTTAAGTTATAAGCTTCTTACTATAGTCTTTTATATATATATATATAGTAAGAAAAGAAAGGTTAGTAAGATTTCTTTTACCTACTTATTACCTATAGTAAGATATATATTATTAACGTTCCTTATAGTTCTAAAGAGTTCCACTATATTACTTTATAAATATACTATAAAAGTAAGAATACTCCTTCTTAACTAAATATCCTAATAGAAGTATAAAAATACTTTAACTATAGATATCATAATAGTAATATTAATAAGGTTAGAAAGTATTCTTAAGAAGTCTTACCTACCTTAATTTTGTTTCCTATTATCTATAAACGTCTAGATACTTTAGAAATACCAAAAGATATATCAGAATAGCTACAGTATCTATTCTGCCGTAAAGTCATTTTAGCTTATATAAGGCCTAACCAGCCTATTTATATACTTTTAAGTATTTTATTTTAGTTTAAATAGATTATACCTTTTAACAACCTATATTCAGACTATATACCATACTATTTATTTGTTATAGTTATAAGCTTAGTTTTATTTTATTATTTCCTAAACTTCTATTAATTACTTTAGTATAAAGAAATAAACATCTTTTTAGATCTATTATAATTATTCTAATATAGTATTCTTAGCTGCTAGTAGCCTTAATATTAAGATTAAGCTATCTAATAATATTAATTTTAACTAATAGTATATTATGTTTTGATTTTATATAACTAACTAAAATATTTAGAAGTACCTTAATTTAGATATTAGTCTAACTATTGATATTATAAAACTACTTAATCTGCTAAGTTTAAATATTTAGCTATTTCAAAATAAATTACTTAGTAAAGTAAAGATTTAAAATTATATATAGTTAAGATTATAGATATTCTTAATTACTACTTTATAGATCTTAAACTTTAAGTAGTTTATAAATCTAACTGTAAGAATATTAAGAAATATTACTATATAATTTAAATATAGGTAAATATAATTATAAATAATAGTTTTCTTATACTCACTTAAATAAAATTTCTTAATAATAAAAGTATATCTCTTTAAGTACTTCTTAAAACTTTAAAATATTAATATACTTAGAATAAGTTAGTTATATAATAGAAAGTCTAAATAGAATATAAGAAAATCCTGGAAAAAGCTAACTTAAATATCTTTACTTTAGCTTAGTATAATAAGTAGTATATAATTTATCTTTAAGTAGTTATATTTAATATTCCTAAGATTAAAAGTATACTTATAGTTAAAAAGTAACTTTAAGTATTTAGCTACTATATTATATTCAGTTAGGCTTCTGGATATTACTTAAAGGTAATTATGAATGAAATTCTTAACCTACTAATTATTAATCTAGCTTAATATAGAGAGATATTTGCCTCCCTAATATATATTAATAAAAATTCAGCTAAAAGCTAAGTTAAAATGCTACTTATTTTAGCTATATTTATAGAAAGATTAGATAATATAGTTTAATTAAAACTAAGCTATTTATATAACTGAGGGTAGTATTTATATCCACTTAAGGATGATAAATATATTAAATATATCATTACTAGCTTTTATAGTTAATTTCCTAGTATTTATATATTACTTACCACTTAAAATATAATGATTAATAGAATTAATAATTCTAAACTATCTAAACTCTATTAAAAGCTAATTCAAAAAGAATAGCTTAATAATAAAGATTATATAGCTAAAGCTAAAAAGCTATTCTTAGATAATTTCAAGGTTAAAGTAATTTCCTCAGGCGGCAAATTTAGTGGAAGTAGTTAGTATTTCTTAAACTTAATATATATTAGTATTAATTGCTTTCGTCTTAAATAATTAAATATTAATATACCTTTAGGTATTTTTTCTATTACTTAAGGATTTTATCTACATTTAGTAAATATAGTTTTTAATAATTATAAAGTAATTTACATTACCAACTTTAAAGAGGGATTCTATAAGTAAAGTTAGGGAATAAATATAACTTAGTGTAATTTAGCTAACTTTATAATTATTGGATGAGGTAAGTATACAATCCAGAATATTCTTAATAATCTAAAGAGAAAGAATATAGTCAATTTAACGTTAGATAATATTATCTATATTACAAGCTTTTATATTAATATTATTTCTAAGGCTTTACCTTTTAAGGAAATTAAAATCTAATATATAGAACTTAACTATATATTTAGATATAAGCTACTTAACCACTCTTTTATAATAATATAGCTACTTAGAAAGTACAACTTTATCTTTCTTAAATATAAACTACTTTTTAACTACTTAATAGTCTATTTAAAACTTCTAGTATAATCTTATAGTTATTTTATATTCTACTATTATAATTTCAATTCTTAATATCTGTACTAAATAATAGGTTTAATAATATCTTAACTTAGTATTTTCATATAAACTATATTAGCCTTAATATTCTTAAGTATCTAATTCTTAATATCTAGGGGGTGAGAATTACAGACTTAAGGTAATTAAACTATTTATATTATATAGAAGCTTATTCTCAATAAGGTATTTCGAGATAATTATCTAAATTATATTTAGTTTACCTATTTTATAGAATCTTCTGAAACTTATTCAACTTTCCTAAAGTAAATATAGGTAATTTATAGATACTTATTATTAAAGATACATTTTCAGACCTATATTCAATATTTACCTTTATAAATAAAACTTTTAATTTAGTTTATTCAGTAATTATAATATTTGAAAGATAAGTTAAGCACTAGTGAGATCTCTTAATTTATAAGATTTACCAGAATAATAAATAACCTATAATAGTAATTAATAGAGAAATAGATTACTAAATCTAGATAAAAAAGTAAGATATTAATTTTAAGTTATTTATCTTATATATAAAAGAACTAGTTAGAGTAAGTAAGTATATAGAAAAAGAACTTATTACCTAAAATATTAAGATATAAGCAGCTACAGAACTACTATTTAAACTATAGGTGGAAGTAGTTGAAGTAGTAGTAGTATTATATAATATCTCTCTCAATACTAAAAGTAACTGGAAGTTATAATATAAGATTAAGGAAGCCTAATTTAAATTATATTCTTATTAATAAGTTTCAGAATATACTTTATGTTTATATAAAAACTTATATTTCTATTAGAAATAAATTTATATCTATAAATATAAAGTATATTTACTTAAACAGAACTATAAATCAGATATTTTAAAAAGGTTATTTAAAGTTAAACTAAGGGAATATATTAAATATCTAGTAGAATATATTCCAAATATTTATCATTCTATAGAATCTGAATTTCCTATTATTATAAAATTATTATTATCTGGAATATTAAATTTAATAAGAAAAACCTTTACTTAAAATAAAATTTATATAGAATATTTACTAAAAAGATTATAAAACCTCTAGTTAAGCTAATTACTAAGGGGAAAGAAGGTTTTATTCTTAAGATACTTAGAAAGTTTAAACTGGAGAGAATATCTAATAAAAACTCTCTTTTCTATTAATAATTTTAGTAATACTAAAGGTAGTCTAAAGTATTAAATTAAACTTTAGCTTAGTTTTAAAAACTAATAAGAGAGATTTAATAATATCTAAAATAACCTCTAAACTAATAGAATTAATATAGACGCCCGAAAATCAGAATTTAGAAAGTATACTAATAGCTCGAAAATTAAATAATAAACTTAAAATATAGAATTTAGCTAGCTAAAAGGGTAAATCTACTTCAAATTAGAAGGCTAAAGATAATTATATTAAAACCCCAGTTTAACTAACTTAAGGTAAACTAAAGTATAGCTTTTAACCTTAAAGCTCTAGAATATTAATAATCCAGAAGTTAAGTTAATAATATAAAAGTAAATAATAATAGTAACTTAAGCCTGAAATTAATATTAATAATTATATAATATTTTTAAAAGAATATAACGGCAGTAATTTATATCTTACAGAGTGTAAATAGAATAGTTTCGCTAGTATTTATTTACCCAATTAGCAGTAAAAGCTTGATAGGATTAGTTTTAGTTTTTTAATATTTTTCCTTATTATTTAAAATATAGTTGAAAAAAAAAGGATTTAACTATGGAGATTTGAATATATCTTGACTAACTGGTAGTATCTTCCAAAACCTAAGACAATATTACTAACTTACCAGAATTCCTCTGAATATTCTTTATTAAAGCGGTAAAAGTTAAACTTATAAAGTTAAAGGAAAAAGATATCTGGTAAAAAATAGATTACTAAAATATAAAGTTAAAGCTTCTACCTTAAAAGTAGATTTTTACCTATAAGGTAAATACTAATAGTTTCTTAGAATAATATAAGGTAAGAATTTATATATATAGACATATATAACTAGTTTATTTACTATAAACTATATATATAGTAATACTGGCTACTTAAACCTTTTAAGTAGCTATAGTCATTACAATATAATTTAACCTTAATGTTTTTCAGTTTGATATTATTAATCTATTTCTTAATACTATAAGTAACTTAAATAGACTTTTGATTATAGTTAAACTACCAGATGGATTTAAGATTACAGAAAGATATATAAAACTTAAATAAGTTCTTTATAAGTTTTAAAATATATCTCTTCTATAATATAAAGCTTTCTATATTATACTAAAGTCTCTGGATTTTTTTTCTTATTTAGAAAATTCTTATTTATTCAAAAACTAAAGTTTAACTATCTTTATTCTTTTTTATATAGATAATAGTTTTCTGTTATACTTTAAGGTAGCTAAAAAGGAAGTATTTAAGATTATTAATAGTATAAAGTAAGCTTATAAACTTAAGGAATAAGGTTTAGTAAAATATTATCTAGAAGCTTAAATAGTTAGAGATTATAAGTATCGGAAGATTTACTTAGTTTATAATATATATATTACTAAAATTGCTAAATATTTTAATCTTAAATATAAACTAATACTAGTAACACTACTTGTAATAGTATCTTATATTATAAATTTAAGTTAAGTAATACTAAAAGAAATTTATATATATTAAACTAAAGTTAGTTTAATTCTCTATATATTAATTATAATATAACTAGATACTTTATATATTTACTTTCCCCTATTAAGATATTTTATAAACTCTTCTTAAGTACACTAAGATACTATAAACTATATAATTTAATATCTCTATAAAATAAGATTCTTAGTATTTTAGTATAGAAGCTTAGAAAATATAAATAAAATACTTTAAATACTTTTAATTACTAAAGATATTTCTTTTATTAATAATAAAGATAATTAAGGACTAAATTATAGTTATATTATTATTTTACTTAGAGAACTAATTTAATAGAAAGTTACTTAATGAAATATTTGTGAGAATAGCTATAGTATCTATTCTGCTCTATAGCCGCTCTTAGCTATTCTAGCTTATATAAGGTCTAACCAGCCTATTTATACACTTTTAAGTATTCTATTCTAGTTTAAATGGATTATACCTTTGAATAACCTATATTCAGACTATATACTATACTACTTATTTATTACAGTTATAAGCCCAGATTTATTTAATTATTCCCTGAACTTCTATTAATTATTTTAGTATAAAGAAATTAATACCTTTTCAGATCTATTATAACTATTCTAATATAATATTTTCAACCGTTCGTAGCCTTAATACTAAGATTAAACTATTTAATAATATTAATTTCAACTAGTAGTATATTACTTTTCAATTTTATATAACTAGCTAAGATATTTAGAAGTATCTTAATTTACATATTAAACTAACTATTAATATTATAAGACCACTTAATTTACTAGGTTTTAACATTTAGCTATCTATAGAGAATAATACTTAATAAAGCAAAAATTAGAATTATATATAGTTAAAACTATAGATATTTTTAATTACTACTCTGTAGATCTTAGGCTTTAAGTAGTTTGTAAATCTAACTGTAAGAATATTAAGAAATACTGTAATATAATTTAGATGTAGATAAATATAATTATTAATCATAGTCTCCTTATACTACCTTATATAAAGTTTCTTGATAATAAAGAAGTATTTCTTTAAGTATTCCTTAAAATCTTAAAATATTAATATACTTAGAATAAATTAGTTATATAATAGAAAGTCTAAGTAGAATATAAAATAATCCTGGAGAAAGCTAACATAAATATCTCTATTTCAGCTTAATATAATAAGTAGTATATAATCTACCTTTAAGTAGTTATATTTAATATCTTTAAAATTAAGAGTATACTTATAGTTAAAGAATAGTTTTAAGTATTTAGCTATTATATTATATTCAGTTAGGTTTCTGAATATTACTAGAAGGTAATTAAGAATAAGATTCTTAATTTGCTAATTATTAATTTAGCTTAATATAGAGAGATTTTTGCCTTCTTAATATATATTAAGAAACGTTTAGCTAAAGGTTGAGCTAAAATACTATTTATATTAGCTATTCTTACAGAAAGATTAGATAATATAACTTGATTAAAATTAAAGTGTTTATATAACTAGAGATAGTATCTATATTTATCTGAGGATTATAAATATATTCAGTATACTATTACTAATATTTGCAGTTAATTTCTAAATATTTTTATATTACTTACTACTTAAAATATAGTAATTAATAGAATTAATAACTTTAAACTATATAGATTCTGTTAGAAGCTAATTAAAAAAGGATAACTTATTAATAAAGATTATATAGCTAAGGTTAAAAAGTTATTTTTAAATAATTCTAAGGTTAAAGTAACTTCCTTAAGTAGTAAATTCAGTAAACGTAGTTAGTATTCCTTAAACTTAATATATATTAGTATTAATTCCTCTCTTCTTAAATAGTTAAATATTAATATACTTTCAGGTGTTTTTTCTATTACTTAAAACTCTTATATACTTTTAGTAAGTATAGTTTTTAATAGTTATAGAGTAGTTTATATTACTAATTCTATAATATTATTTAAAGAGGAATCTTTTAAGTTAAGTTAGGGAATAGATATAGTTTAGTATAATTTAGCTAACCTTCTAATTATTGGATAAGGTAAGTATATAATTTAGAATATTCTTAATAGTCTAAAGGGGAAGGATATGCTTAATTTAATATTAAATAATATTATCTATATTAAAAAGATTTTTATACTAACGTTATTTCTGAAGCTCTACTTCTTAAGAAGATTGAAATTTAGTATATAAAACTTAACTATTTACTTAAATATAGGCTACTTAACTGCTTTATTATAATAAGATAGCTACTTAGAAAGTATAATCTTATCTTTCTTAAATATAAGCTATTTTCTAACTATTTAATAATCTATTTAAATATTTCTAGTATAATCTCAGAATTACCTTATATTCTACTATTATAACTTTAACCTTCAGTATCTCTACTGGATAATAAGTTTAATAATATTCTAATTTAGTATCTTTATATAGGCTACTTTAGCTTTATCATTTTTAAGTATTTAGTTCTTAATACCTAGGGGGTAAAAGTTATAAACTTAAGATAATTAAACTATTTATACTATATAGAAACGTATTCTTAATAAATCATTTCTAGATAATTATCTAAATTATATTTAATTTACCTATTTTACAGAATCGTCTGAAATTTATTTAACTTTCCCAGGAAATATATAGATAATTTCTAAATACTTATTATTAAGAATAAGCTCTTAAATTTACATTTTATATTTACTTTTATAAATAAAAGTTATAATTTAGTTTATTAAGTAATTATAATATTGAAAAGATAAGTTAAATACTAGAGAGATTTCTTAATTTATAAAATCTACTAGAATATTAAATAAGCTATAATAATAATTAATAGAGAAATAGATTATTAAACCTAAGTAAAAAAGTAAGATATTAATTTTAAGTTATCTTCCTTATATATAGAAAAACTAGTTAGAATAAGTAAGTAAGTAGAGAAAGAATATATTACTTAGAATATTAAGATATAAAAAGCTATAAAACTATTACCTAAACTATAGGTGGAAGTAATTTAAGCAGTAGTAATATTATATAATATATCTCTAAATACTTAAAATAACTAGAAGTTACTATATAAAATTAAAGAAACTTAGTTTATATAGTATTTTTATTAGTGGATTCTAGAATATACTTTAAGTTTATATTAGAACTTACGTCCCTATTAGGAATAAATCTATATCTATAAATATTAAGTATATCTACTTAGGAAATACTATAAAGAAGGTATTTTAAAAAGGGTATTTAAAATTAAACTAAAGAAATATATTAAATACCTAATAAAATATATTCTAAATACTTATAATCTCTACAGAATCTAAATTCCCTATCTTTATAAAGGAATTATTATCTGAAATATTAAATTTAATAAGAAGAGGTTTTACTTAAAATAAAACTTATATAAAGTATTTACTAAAGAGATTATAAAACCTCTAATTAAGCTAATTACTAAAAAGGAAGAAAATTCTATTCTTAAGATTTTAGAAAGTTTAAACTAAAGAGAATACTTAATAAAAAACCTTCTTTTCTATTAGTAATTCCAGTAATATTAGAAGTAGCCTAAAATATTAGGTTAAACTCTAGCTTAGTTTTCAAAACTAATAAGAGAGGTTTAATAAAATCTAAACTAACTTCTAAACTAATAAGGTTAATATAAATATCTAAAGATTGGAATTTAGAAAATATACTAATAACTGGAAAACTAAATAGTATACTTAAAATATAGAATTTAGCTAGCTAAGAGGATAAATCCACTTTAAACTAGGAGGCTGGAGGTAATTATATTAAAACCCCAGTTTAGCTAACTTAAAATAAACTAAAATATAATTTTTAACTTTAGAATTCTAAAACTTTAATAACCTAAAAGTTGAACTAATAATATAGAAGTAGATAATAATAGCAACTTAAACTTAAAATTAATATTAATAACCATATAATATTCTTAAAAGAATATAATAATAGTATCTTTTACTTTATAGAGTATAAATAAAATAGTTTCACTAGTATTTATCTGCCTAATTAGTAGTAGAAACTTAATAGTAATAATTTCAGCTTTTTAATAGTTATCCTTATTATTTAAAATATAACCCTAAAAAAGAAGAATTTAATTATATAGATTTAAATATATCTTAACTAACTAATAGTATCTCTTAAAACTTGAAAGAATATTATTAAGTTATTAAAACCCCTCTAAATGTTCTTTATTAAAGTAGTAAAAACCAAAATTATAAAGTTAAAGAAAAAGGATATCTGGCGAGAAATAAACTACTAGAATATAAAGTTGAAGCGTCTATTTTTAAAATAGATTTTTACTTATAAGATAGATACTAATAGTTATTTAGAATAATATAAAATAAGAATTTATATATATAAAGATATATAACTAGTTAATTTACTATAAACTATATATATAATAATATTAACTACTTAAGTTTTTAAGTAACTATAGAAATTATAATATAATTTAACTTTAAAATCTTTTAGCTTAATTTTTTTAATATATTTCTTAATATTATAAGGAATCTAAATAGCTTTCTAATAGTAATTTAACTACTAAATAAATTTAAGGTGGCAGAAAGATATATAAAACTTAAATAAACTCCATATAAACTTTAAGATATATTCCTTCTGTAGTATAAAACTTTCTATACTATACTAAAATCTCTAGAATTTATTCCTTACTTAGAGAAATCTTATTTATTTAAAAATTAGAATTTAACTATCTTTATCCTCTCCTATATAAATAATATTCTTCTCTTATATTATAAAGTAGTTGAAAAGGAAGTATTTAAGATAATTAATAATATAAAGTAAGCTTATAAGCTTAAGAAATAAGATTCAGTAGAATATTTTCTGGAAGTTTAGATAGTTAGAAATTATAAGTATTAGGAGATTTACTTAGTTTATAATATATATATTACTAAAATGACTATATATTTTAATCTTTCATATAGACTAATACTAATAATATTAGTTTTGATAGGATTCTTTATTATCAATCTAAATTAAATAATACTAAAAGAAATTTATATATATTAAACTAAGATTAGTTTAATTCTCTATATATTAATTATAATATAACTGAATATCTTATATATTTATTTTCTCCTACTAAGATATTTTATAAATTCTTCTTCAATTTATTAAAATACTATAAACTATATATTTAAATATCTCTATAAAATAAGATTCCTAGTATTTTAATTTGGAAGCTTAGGGAATATAAATAAAATATTTTCGATACTCTTAATGACTAAGGATACTTCTTTTATAAATAATTTGGTTACTTAAAGATTAGATTATAGCTATATTATTACTTTATTTAAAATATTAATCTAATAGAAAGTTACTTAATAAAATATTATTATGATATTAACTACTAAGGTATAACTTCTTAATTTTAAATATATTTTAAAATATACTATAATTTTTAAGAAACTATTTTAAAATATAAAATTAAACTTTAGAGATATTTAGAAAGTCTATTATAATAACTATTAAATAATTAGACTAATAATCTTAAATAATAAGTATCTATCTACTAAACTTTAATATATAAATATTTAATAAATATAATTATATTAAGAATACTTAAAAGAAAACTTTGAAATTATCTATATATTTATAAATATAATACTAGTAGATAAACCTATTTAAACTTAACTTAAGTAAAGTTTAAATAATTTAAAGTATTTCTTAACTTAATAGATTTTTAATTGATATTATTAGAATCTTTTAAATTAAGTTATTTAGTTTCCAAAAAGCTAGAATTTAAATAATAATAAATAAAACTCTAATTCTCAGAAGAAGATCTTAGTAATATTAATATAAAATATAAGTAAATAGCAGAATTTATCTACTCTCTCGTGGGAAATAAAAGTCTCTAGTTAAGCTTATATCTAACTTAAGAGAGACTATTTAAACTTATTACTTTAGGATAAAGTTTAAGCTGCAGCTACTAGTATATAGAAATTAAGCTAAAAGGATATTAAAAATATATTGAATTCTACTGGAACTAAAGTTAGTATCTAATAGCCTTAGCTTAAAGTAGAAAGGTATTTAATAAAGCTTAAAGTTAAATTACTAAGATAACTTCTAAAACTACTAATAACTAACTAAATAATAGAATTCCAGCTAAAAGGTAACTTAGTTATATTTATAGTTAAGCTAGAAATTTAGTTAATAGTAAGTAGTTAAATAGGTAGTAAGAATAATGATATTTTAGTAATAATATTCTTTAGAGTAACTAGTATCGAAATAGTGAAACTAGAAATACTTCTGTTCTTAAGAAAGGTTAATTGAAATTCTTTCTATTAATTTAAATATAGCTTACGTTAGACTGTAACCTTTATATTACTAACTTACTTACTTTTTATTTGAAAAAGTTAGCTTTAAATTAGTAATTTATAATAAACTACTTATAAAACTATTATTAAATATCTTAATAACTTTAATATAGTATTTAAAGATATTATAAACTTTTTAGAATATAGAAATATAAGTTCTTTGGAACCTATTTATATACTAGAAATAATATTCAGTAAGTATATTACTATTCCTAACTTTGATTAAGTAAAAATAGAAACTATAGTTAAATATAAAACTTGAAATATAAATAATATAGAAAATAGTTTAACGAAACTAAGTTTCTCTAATTATGCTATTTCTAACTAAGTAACTTTTATATTCCTCTAAAGTCTTAACTTTTAACTTACTCTTCTTAATAAATATAAATTTCTTAAAATTAGTAAACTTATTAAGATTAGCTGATTAATACTAAATATTCTTAAGCTGATACTTTAGAATCTTAATTTTGGAAGATACTTCTTAATTTTTAATTTAAGTAGACTTTCTCATAAATACTAATATATTCTTATAATATTTCTTAGGATATTTAATAACCTCTTTAATTTTATCTTTTTCCTCTTTTTCAGATTATTTAAATTTATTAGTATCCTCTTTAATAAATTTAGACTTCTTGTTTTTATCCTTAACTAATAAATTACTAATAAAAATATCTTTCTAATTATTAGCAGAAAAAGTAATAATTTATATTTTCTTAGAATAAACTTAGTAATACTTAATAATAGTAGAAGTAGCTAACTTTCTAGGTACGATAGCTAACTTCTAAATAATAATATCCTTAATATTATTAAACTTAAGTATATTAGGTAACTTAAATATAAGAAAACTGGGTAAAGATTCTTAGAAATTAGGAAATTAAATAAAATATACTTTAATAAGGAAGTTTAATTAGAAAGCTTTAATTTCAGACTATTACTTAATAGTAAAATATACTTTAAAGGAATATAAATACTTTATATTACTAACTTACCTTTAAAATATGTGAATAAAGTAAATTCTAACAAGATTCGTAAGTTTAATAATAAAGTTTACTATTAAATCTATAAGAAACAGAAAGTTAGTGTCTAAAAAATAAATAAATAAATTAAGTAGTTACTAAATATAGTATATTTCCTTAAGAAATTAAAAAATAAATTCTTACGTTCCAGATATATTATTAGGAATAGAAAACCAGCAAAAATAATTAAAAATATTTATCCTAAGGTTAAATTCCTTTTAATAATAGGAATTTAGGTTAAAATTACAAAGATCTACTTTAATAGAGAAATTTAGTAAGTAAAAATAAAAATAGGCTAATTGAAAACTATAGTATTTAAATTAAGATAAAATAAAATACCAACATGAATATTAAAGATAATCTTATAAAAAGATTCAGTCTAAAGATTAACTATTAGTAACAGCTAAAATAAACTATATAAAATAATATATAAATTGCATAATAGTAACACTTACAGCTAATAAATATAATAACAATTAAGGTTATTAATTAAAAAAAAGAAGGCTTAGTAAGTATAAATAAAGCTGGAGTTTGTAATATTTATAAGGCTAAAATTATATAACTTCGGAAGAATCTATTTAATTACTTCTACTGAAGAACAATAATAACTATTTTAAAGGAACCATATTATAATAGATTAGTTAAGAAATATTATTTCTTTTATTTCAATATTTAAAAAACAATTTTCGATATCTATTTATAGTATTTCATTTATTAGATATACTATTTAGAGCTTAAAATATAAGATTGTATCTAGTGGTTATTTCACTGGGGGGGTGTATAAGAATAGCTATAGTATCTATTCTGCCGTGTAGCTACTTTTAGCTATTCTAGTTTATATAAGGCCTAACCGGCCTATTTATATACTTTTCAGTATTCCATTCTAGTTTAAATAGATTATACTTTTCAACAAACTACATTCAGACTATATACTATGCCACTTATTTATCATAATATTATTATAATATTAATTTCTAAGGTAAAACTTCTTAATTCTAAATATATCTTAAAAATAGCTATAGCTTTAAAGAGACTATTTTAAGATATAAAGTTAAAGTTTGGAGATATTTAGAAAGTCTATTATAATAACTACTAAACTATTAGACTAACAATCTTAGATAGTAAGTATCTATCTACCAGACTTTAATATATAAGTATTTAATAAATATAATTATATCAGGATTACTTAAAAGAAAGTTTTAACATTATTTATATATTTATAAATATAATACCCATGGATAAATATATAAAAACCTTAACTTAAATAAAATTCAAATAGTTTAGAATACTTCTTAATCTAATAGAGCTTTAACTAATATTATTAAAATTATTTAAATTAAATTACTTAGTTTCCTACAAAGTTAGAATTTTAATAATAATAATTAAGATTTTTATGCTTAAAGGAAAATCTTAGTAGTAGTAATATAGAAAGTAAGTAAATAGCGGAATTTATTAACTTTCTTATAAGAGATAAAAGTCTCTAATTAAGTTTATATCTAACTTAAGAGAGACTATTTAAACTTATTACTTTAGAATAAAGCTTAAGCTGCAGCTATTAGTATATAGAAATTAGACTGAGGAGATATTAAAAATAAACTAAATTCTATAGAAACTAAAGTTAATATCTAATAGCTTTAATCTAAAGTAGGAGGATATCTAATAAAGCTAAAGGTTAAACTACTATAAAAATATTCCTAAAATTACTAGTAACTAGCTGGAAGAAAGAATTTTAGCTAAAAAGTAATTTAGTTGAATTTATAATTAAATAAGCTTAGGTAATAGTAGGTAATCAAATAGGTAGTAAGATAGCTAGTATTTTGGTAATAATATACCTTAGAATAACTAGTATCTAAATAGTAAAGCTAGAAATACTTTTATCTTTAAAATCCTTCTACTAACTTAAATTCAGCTTAAGTTAAATTATTATCTTTATATTACTAACTTATTTATTCTTAGTTTATAAAATTTAGCTTTACATCTGTAATTTACGTTAAATTACCTACAGAATTATTATTAGGTATTTTAATAGCTTTAATATATTTCTTGAATACTTTATATATTTCTTGAATACTTATATATAGACTTTTTAAAACCTATTAATATATTAATAGTATCTCTCTAAAAGTATATTGGTATTTTAAACGTTATTAATATAATAATAATTTGGTTACTTTTGCTCTGTACCTATAGTGGTACCTAAGCTCTCTACTCTATATATAGTTCTAACTGTAAAATTTACCTAGCAACAGCATTCGTGCTAATGCTAGCTTACAACTAGTTTAAATGGTAATAAAATTACCTATTATTGTGGACAATTATGCCCCCGGTTGTGACATTTAACCCTACAGCGGAGGAAGACCTCGTAGTAACAATCTGTACAGCGAGAGCCTCAGCGAGGCTAGGGCTTGGCGTACGTAGCTGAAAGTAACCACCAAGTTCGTAGGGTTAATATAATAATAATAACTATAAGTAAAAATTAAATTTAAAATACAAATAATATAGAAAATAATTTGGAGAGGTTAAGTTTTTCTAATAGTTTTAATTTTAACTAAGTGGATTTTATATTCTATTGAAACTTTATACTTTAATCTACTCTTTCTGATAAATATAACTTTCTTTAAATTAGTAAACTTATTAGAATTAATTAACTAATACTTTATATTCTTAAGCTAATATTTCATATTCTTAATTTTGGAAAATACTTTATAATTCTTAATTTAAGTAAAGTTTCTTATAGATACTGGTATGTTCTTATACTATTTCTTGGGATATTTCATAACTTCTTTAACTATATCTTCTTCCTCTTCTTCAGATTATTCAACCTTATTAGTATTCTTTTTAATTAATTTAAATTTCTTATTCTTATTCTTAACTAATAGATTACTAATAAGATCATTTTTCCTATTATTAGTAGAAGGAATAATAACTTATATTTCCTTAAAATAACTTTAGTAATACTCAATAATAGTAAAAGCAGCTAACTTCTTCGCTAAAGTACCTAATTTCTAAATAATAATATTCTTAATATTACTAAACTTCAGTATATTAGGTAACTTAGATATAAGTAGATTAGGTTAAAATTCTTAAAGATTGAGAAACTTGGCAAAATATATTATAATAAAAGCCTATAGTTACAAAGCTTTAATTTCAGACTATTACTAAATAGTAAAATGTAGATTAAAAGAATAAAGATATATAGCTTTATTACCCTTTCGTAAAACTTAATCGAAGGATAAAAACTTAGTATAAATATTATTTTTACTGTAAGTAGTAAAAGATGAATACCTACCGCTAACTTCACTAATCTATGTACTTATAGCCTAAGGTAAGAAACCTCCATTTTAACTTTTAATTTTATTAGTTTTCTATTTCTTTATATTAAAGTCTCTCTAATAGTATAAGAATTACTAAGACTTTAGCTAGTAGCTACCTAGGTAGTGTTAAAGTTATAGCATTTTGCTATTACTCTTCTTATTCCAAATACCCTATATTAGTTAAATAAGGGTTAAGTATTTGAGTTTACTTTTATAACCCTATATCTTCTATCAAATCTAGTAAAGTAATTAGTAGAGTTTAGGTTATATAGTCTATATAAAATATACTCTAAATAAGTTAAACTTTAATATCCGCAAATTTAATAAAAAGATTATATAGTAGCTTATACGTTAATAGCTTCCGTTTATCTATTATACGTAAGGCTAATATTTCTGAAAATAAACTCTATTTTAATAAATATACTTGAAAGCTTTCTATCTTGAGTGGAATTAGAACTTTCTATCTTTATTACTACTTCTACTAATATTAGTACTATTTTCAGATATTATTCTGAATTCCCTATCTTTCTGTAATTTATTAAGTGTTAAACTTCCTTAACCTATTTACTAATCTTCCATATTAGTTTAATAGGTTATAAGTCTAACTTATATATTCTTGTTACTTTATTATATACTAATTTGTATCTCTTATTAATACTCATACTTATATTTTTACTAATATCTATTCAGATTATATTAAAAATTGTACTAACTAATATTAAGTTTTCCTTTACCTATTTATCTCTAAAAAACCTCTCTTAATTATCTTTATAAGATTTTACAGTCTATTTCTTTTTCAATTTTACGTAATAACTAACTAAACCTTTATATTAATTAATTAGTTCAATGCTAAATAAATTTATAAGAAGATCTTATTAGTTAAAATAGTAGGCTTACTGCTAAGCTAGAGAAAGAAATAGTTAAGCAGTAGAGGGTAAAACTCTTTATATCTAAATCCACTAAATCCTTTTCTAAACTAACTCTTCAGATTCACTAAGATCTTCTATAAACTAGCTTTATAGATTTACTGAGACCTTTATGAACTAAAATACTATAGGTTTACTAAAACCTTTATAAATTAGAGTATCTATTAGTCTACGGAGAGTATTATAAACTGGGTTATATAATCTACGAGTCTATTAATAAAAAATAGTCTCTTACAAAGTTTAAACCCTAAATCTCTATAGATTATAGTTTTTATATTACTCTAATAAATTAATAGTTAGACTATCTATTTATTAACCTTATTCATTAATAATACTTTACTGAAGTTAGACTATAAGTATCTTAATTCTCTACTAGAATCTAAATTAATTCTTTTTTTAGTTACTTTTACTTTATACCTATAGTGGTATCTAAGCTCTTCACTATATATATAGTTCTAACTGTAGAATCTACCTAGCAACAGTATTCATGCTAATACTAGCTTATAACTAATTTAAACGGTAATAAAATTACCTATTATTATATTTAATTATCCCCTAGTCATAATATTTTACCCTATAGTAAAGAAAAGCCTTACAGTAATAATTAGTAAAAGCCTCAGTAAAACTAAAGCTTAATATATATAGCTGAAAGTAACTACTAAGGTTATAAAATTAAGAACCTTTATAAACCTCTTAAAAATAGAATAAAGTAAAAAGCCTGTAAAAGCTAAGTATTCTATGATTTATTACTTTTCTATATCTTTATAATAAAATTAAAACCTCCTTAAAATCTATACAGCCACCTGCAACCAAAAAAATATAAAATAGGTAAAAGGATATCCAGCTTTAATTACTATTACTGAGGCTATTAGTTTATTAAACTAAACCTTACTAAAATTATTCTAAACGCTATAATTAACAGGCAACCTATAAATATTTAAAAGAAAATTCAATAGTTATTCTATAATTTACTATATTAAGTTAACTATTTCAGAAACTAGTTATTAATTAGATAATATTCTAATATGAATATACTATAATAATATTAGTTACTAAATACCTTATAGTATTATAGTAATATAATTACAGAGACCTTAAAAGCTATCTAGCTATATTAGAAGTATCTATATTTATATAAATATTATTTATATTTTAGCTATATTTAATATATTAAGATTATTTACTAATAAAAGTAAGCTATATTCTGCTATACCTACGTAAAGCTTATAAGTTAGCTTATATTAGTAGCAGAGAACCTTTATATTAGAAGCATAAAGCTTCATCTGAGGGATAAGAATATTAAGGTTACGAATATTAAGGTTATAATAAGTATTTAAACAGAATAGCTATAGTAAGCAGTAATTAAATCTCTCGAGATATTCGAATTATATATAGCGTAAGGATATAAGGGCATAAGGTTAATATAAAACAAGTTATTAGTTATTTATTATTAAAAAGGTTAATATGAGGTAGGTATACTAACTATAGCTACGAGAGATTTAGACTTAAATTAACTTAAGGCTAGCTGCAGCAGTTAGCAGGGCGTTGGAAGGCTAAAGTTATACTTCAGGAGGTAATATATCTACTAATAGTTATAATAGAAAGCAAGCTATTAGCCCCTCCTCAATTAATTCTTTATTAAATAACTACTTTCCATATTTAAGTTATTTTTAAAAATTATGGACGACTTTAAATCCTACTCTATTCCCGGGTTAAAAGCAACTCAAAACGATAGTATTTGATCTATCTGTATTAAGGCTTTACTTACTAGCAAAAATATATTTATAAATTTAACTAAACCTATTACTGAAAGTAACTCTAATAAGTATAATAAGGTTCTTAGTTATATATAGTTAAACTATAAAAATAGCCTTTAAAGAGTTATTAAAAATAATATTCACATATTTAATATTTTCAGTTATTTAAGAAAAACTTTATAAGCCTACTGGTTTTTCAAATAAGTTTCTTACTTATAAAGAACTTTTTAGTACTATTATTTAGTAATTTTAGATTTATAGAAGAGTATCTTAATATGATAAAAGAACTGATTAATAACCTATCCTTTAATAAGGTTAAACTACCAAATTAAGTGGTTATTACCTATATTCTTAATAGTCTAAATAAAAGCTATAAGGATTTTATTACTACTATTACTTGAAATCTTAGATTTTATAATAATCCTTATAAGTTGGACTTTTTATTGTCTAATCTATTAGATATATTTGGAAGAAAAATATACACTTCTTTAGTTAATCTTACAACTAAAAAGGATCTCAAAAATAAAGTTACTAAATAGTCTTCTAATAAGGTTAAAAACCCTTAGAAGAAACAGAAGGGTATCTTCTATAATTACTATAAAACAACCAACCACACTAAGGAGAACTATTTTGATCTTTATCCTAAAAAAGTCTCTAGCTAAGTAAAAACTTTAAAAAATAAGGATTCTTCTTCTGCTACTTCTAATAATAAGAAGAAGAAGAAGGAGAAAAAGAATAAAAACAATAACTCTAAAGGGATAAATATTCTTTAAATAAATAATAATATTGAAAGAATCTCTGGTTTTATAACTAAAGATCTTATGCAACTTGATTTAACTGTTAAAGAAGTTAAAGAAGATAAGGAAGAAAGTAAAGAGAATATTGAGTTTAAAAATATAATTTTTACCTAACCTCTTTATAAATCTCATGCTAATAAGACTTTAGGTTCTTTAATTTCTGAAAAGACTGAAGAAACTGGAAGTTTTGGTTTAAATAATAAGATTAATACTATTTCTTTCTTTATTAATACTAATGCTACTATTTATATAATTAAGAATCACTTTCCTTTGGTTAATGAAACAAAGCTAATTAAACCTATTAAGTGGGATAATGCTAAAGAGGTTATTTTAACTTTAAAAAATAATTTGAAAATTATTTTAAATCATGTTAAATATCTTTTAAAGAATATCTATTATATACTATAGTTAGATATTAATTTATCAAGTTAATTAAGACTTAATACTATAGGAATCTTATTTATCCTCTTTAATAAACCTATATTATTTAATATAAAGAAAGCTAAGTTATTACTTATAGAAACTAAGGTTAATAACCTTTATAAGTTTTCACGTTCTATTAGTAAACACTTAGTTCTTAATACTGCTATTAATAAAGATATTAATAATTTGAAACTTTAGTTTAATTAAATAGGTTATATTAGTAATTTTCTTAAGTTACTTACTACTTTTCTAAATAATATAAGTTATAAATATAGTAAAGATAATAAACTATCTACTTATAAAGTCTACCTTAAGGATAAGTTTACTAATAAAGTTAATAGAGATTCTAATAACTTCAAGAAGTTTAAGTATCTTAATTATATTAGTTCTAATTTATATAAACCTATTTCTCCAATAACTTCTAAATATTTTAAATACTTTATTATAATTATTAATAAGTATAGTAAATTTATCTGGGGAAAGTTATTAAGAACTAAAAGTTCTAAAGAAGTAACTTTAGCTTTTAAAACGTTTATTAATATAATAAATAATAATAATAATAATAATAAGAGAATCAAAGAGGTTAATCTTAATAGTGGCTCTAAATTCTCTGATAATAGAATAAAGGTTATCTATCTGAATAATAATATTGTTAATAATATAAACCTACCCTATACTTATAAACCTAATAGTTTAATTAAGAAGGTAATAAGAACTATTATTAATAAGGCTAGAATCCTTCTCTATAACTCTAGCTTGCCTTCATACCTTTAGGATTTAGCTATTACACTTTAATTTATATTTATAATAAAATACTATATTCTACTGTTGGATTTAAAACTCCATATAAGTTAAAAACTAAGAAGAAACCTTTTCTTTGTAATATAAGAATTTAGGGTAGTTTCTATTTCTATAGAATTAAGAATAAGTATTCTAAAAAGCTAGATCCTAAGGCTAAAAAGGATATTATAATTATTTTTGACTATAATACCTATTTAGTTTGGAATTTTGAATCTTAAAATACTATTTGGTCTGGAGATATTACTATTCTTAAAAACCAGTTTAATTCTCAATAGAAAGAAGATTAATCTATTTTTAGAATATTATTATTACCAGGGTTGGGTAACCTATATAGACTAAGTTTAACTAACTTAAATTTAATAATTTTTCTGAGAATTTAGTTATTACTGTTAATTTTAGTAATAATATTATTAAAGATATTAATTCTCTACTTCCTCCCAATAAAGTAGAAAATAGTAATATAAACTTAGATTCTTCTCCCGATAAGAATTTAGGTAGTTTATTTATAATTTATCCTAATAGGGCTGAAGATATTAAGAATTTTAAAAAGTCTACTATATCTATAGAGATTTCTTCTTTAAGTTCAGAAGTTAAAAAAGATTATAAACAGTTTTTATATAAAGAGAGTGCACTTCTTACAGTTAAAGATTTTCTATCTTTACTCTTTTATACTGATTATAATTGATATAATTATAGTAATAGTTTATTAATTAATAAATATAGTAATTTCTATACTGCCTTCTATATTCTATCTATTAATATTCTTAATAAGCTAACTACTTTTTTAAATACTATAAGATCTTAAAATAGTAAGAACTAAATTTAAGTTATAAATCAGGAAGTTAGGTTTATCAAGTTTATAGAAGTTTAGATTATTATATCTCTAGCTCATTTATTCTTTATCAAAAAGAATGATATTAATATATTAGGAGGTAGATAGAGTTACAGAATAAAACCTACTAATATAAACTCTAGTAATTTTATATATAAGGTTAGATAGATTACTTAGGATTTTAACTAGTATTTTGATATTAATTATTTAGAAACCTTTAGTATTATCTGTAGGCCTAAAAGTTGCAGATATTTACTTATTATATCTGTTTATTATATCTGGATTTTAATTTAATGTAATATTACTACTATATTTATTTATGCAAAAATAGATAAAAAGATATATATTAAGTTACCTACTGGCTATATCTATAATTAAGATTCTAAAGGTTTAGTTTTTAATAAAAACTATAAGAATTAGCCTTTTATATATCTACTTAGTAAAGCTTTATATAGGTTGAAATGAAGTTCTAGATTATAGTATTTATATCTTAAACTTATTTTATATAAGATTAGTTTTAAAGTATCTCCTTAAAAGAAAGATGTTTTTATACTTAATATTAGTTTTAATAAAAGTAAATATTTAGCTATCCTAATATATTATATTAATAATAAGCTGTTAGACGCTAATAATTCTACTACTTCTAAGTATATATATAGTAATCTTAAAAAGAATATAAAGATTTAAAATTTGGAATAACCTGATACTTTCTTAGATAATAACTTAGTTTTTAATAGAAGGAATAAGGTTATAGAAATAAATTAGTTTAAATATACTAATAAACTTCTTACTAGATTTAATAAAAAGAATCTTTATAATTTTAATATATTTATAAATAATAAAGTTTAGTTTTTTAAGATTAAGAATAATACTTCTAAGGAAGGAATATTAGAATATTCAAGAGAAGTAGAGGCTTTATTATATTTAACCTTAAAAACTAAGCTAGATATTACTTTAGCTATAACTACCTACTTTAGACTTTCTTTAAATCCTTCTAAACAATATTTTATTACCCTTAATAGAATATAGAATTACTTAAAAAAGAATCCTAATTTATAAGTATAATAATATTAATATCTTTAATTTATTTAGGCTTACAGACTTAAATTAGGTAAGAGATATGAATAATAGAAAATCCACTTTAGCTTATATATTTTATCTACAGTTTTATAATATTATTAGCTATAGTTCAACTAAGTAAAAAATAGTAGCTTTTTCTACTTATAAAGCTAAGTATATAGTTTTAGCAGACACCACTAAAGAAGCTATTTACTAATTTAATAACTATAGCTTTATTAATAAATCTTTGGAATTTAGAGCTATTAATAAGCTTACTATCTTTATTAATAATTAATTAGCTAAAAAGCTTGCTTAAATACTGAATTATATAAAAAAGCTAAGTATATTGGTATTTATTATTATTATATCAGAGATCTTATTAGAGATAATAGAATAAATCTCTATTATATTAATATAAATGATAATATTGCTGATTTTCTAATCAAGCCTTTAGGTTAAGTTAAATTTAATAATATTATTGGGAGGACTTTATAGAATAATTTCAAGAATAATATTCTGCCGTCTTATAAAGAAAATGATGCTAATTATATATTTTCTGAAGAATAATCTTTCTCTTTTTACCTATATAAGGTTTTAGGGTTTTTAGACTTTTCGTTTCTTTCTTCTTAAAGTTTTTTCTATATATCTTTTATGGTTTTAGGCTTTTTAGACTTTTATTTTCTCCATTTTCCCTACATAAGGTTTAAAATTCTTACTACCTTTTAAGCTATAAAAGATATTTAGTTTATATATCTTATGGGGGAATATTAGAGTTATAGCTATTTTGCTATTATACTTTTTATTTTAGATATTCTGTATTAGGTAAATAAGGGTTAAGTATTCTACTTACTCTTATAACCCTATATATTCTATTTATTCTATTAAGTTCATTATTAGAGTTTAGATTATATAACCTATATAACTTATACTCTAAATTAGTTGAAATTTAATATCAGAAAATTTCATAAACGGATTATATAGTAGCCTATATATTAACAGCTTCTATTTATTTATTATATATAAGGTTAATATTTCTGAAAATAAACTCTACTTTGATAGATATATACGGAAGCTTCCCACTTTTAGTGGAATTAGAACTTCCTATCTTTATTACTATTTTTACTAATATTAGTATTATTTTCAGATATTATTCTAAATTCTCTATTCTTCTGTAATTTATTGAGTGTTGAATTCCCTTAATTAATTTACTAGTCTTCCATACTGGTTTAACAGAAAATTCAGTTTAATAGTATCTTCGTAAGATTCCTAAGAGAGACTGCTATTATTACTAAATATATAATGCAACTTCCTTACACTTTCAATTTACTATTTAAGGTAGTATTATCTTTAGCTTTAAAATTGTTATTAATATTATCTATATTAATAACTATAATATACTCTATATTATTAATACTACTATAATCTTCAATACTACTTAATCTTTACCTAATATATTAGCAAAGACAATATAGAAGACCCTTAAGATATATTAAATTAATATATACTAGAAGTCTTCTAATTCTATTATTATAAATATAAATATAATCTTTTCATCAAAGAACTTCAGATTAGAGGTAAAAACTATAACGTTAATGATTTATATTATACTTATTAAGGTATATAATAGTATTAGTAAAGTAAAGTACTACTATATACTTCTCCGCTATATATATAAAGTTTACTATATAAAGCTTCCTACTGCTACTTAAAAGATATTTCTTCAGGCAGTATATAATATAATTAATAATACTACTAACTTAAATAGCCTTATATCTATACTATTTAGTTTTGAAATATACTTATACGTCACGGAAAATTTAACTTTCTCTCTAAGTATTATTACCTAAGTTTAAGCTATATATAAGGCTATGGAGGAGGTTTACTATAAGTATACTAAGTATACTATTAACACCATTTTAGTAATATATAATAACCTTAATAACTCTTATATAATAATCGTTCCACTTTAAATTCTTATATAGATATATAGTAAGACAAAAAGGGCTGGTAAAGGCTATCTTCTCTTATTACTACCTATAGGAAGATTTATATTCTTAAGTTACCTTATTGCTTTTAAGAGTTTTAATTAATACCTATAGAATAGTATTTTAAACGTTATAATTAAGAAATTAATAATAGAATAATAGCAGTTATAATTCCAAAAACGTTAATTCTTATAGCTTTATATACTAACCCTCAGTTAGGCTAAAGATTAATGAGTAACCTAAAAGTAAATAGACATTTATAATTTTATATAGTTACTTTAATTTTCTCCGCTTTTATTCCGAAAGTTCCAAATATATAGCTAATACCTTATATTACTATTACCTTAAGAGATAATAATATTCTTTTCCCTCCCGTAGTTAGTAATATACTATCTTAACCTTAAATACCTCAAACTAAACTAGTGCGTCTAAGTTTTATAGCTTATAGAAATACAGTTAGTTTGCTACTTTTAAAGTTTAGCTAGAAATCTTACTTTATAGTATATCTGACAGCTAAAAAGTAGTTAAATATAGTATTTTTACTTATCTTCTATATAAAAGATATAATTATAATATTTAGCTTACTGTTCAAACGGGTAATTAAAACGGAGGTTAAAGATATTATTAATAATAATATTATGAAGATTATTTAATATAACCCCATCTTCCATAAGATTTATAAGTATTTTAAGTTTTATATTATTACTAAGATTAAGAATAAGGATTTTAATAAGATATATAAAAAGTTGAAACTTATAATTTAAAGCTTTAGAAACTATAGTAAGTTTAAAATCTTAATATAATTGCTAATAATCTAATATAGTAGCTAGTAATTAAATTTTGCTATAGTTTTAACTTTACTTAAGTATAAATATATAATACAAAAGTTTTATAACGTTACTTAAGCTTATATTTAAGCTAAAATAGAGCTTATAAGACATATTATAGTTAACCTATCCTTATATCTTAAAAAGTAGTATCTTCTAAACTTTATAATAATTATTATGAAGCTACTTTATAGCTTTATAAAGGCTGAAACCTACTAGTGGGTAACTTACTTTATATACTATAAGAAGAAGTAATAAATACAGATTTTAATATATACTTTATACCTTCTTATTTTATATACTTAAAGTAATATCTTTAACCTTATTAGTATATAAACTAATAATATCTTCAGTCTCTTAAATATAATATTTTCCCACTAAGAGAATAAGAAACTTAAAAGAAACTTATTTAAGATAAAGCTAAAAATTATATTTTTGGAAACTATACTTCTTATATTTAATAGAGGTATTCTATTACTTAAAGTACTTACTTCCACCTATACTAAAAGCATAAAGGGTAAAAGCTAGCTTTTATTAATATATATACTATACTCAAGATACTTAAGATAGTATATATTAAATAATATATATATAGAATATACCTTATCTCTATATACTAGCTAGAGATTTTATTTAACCTCTTATATACAGCGTAAAAGTAATAACCTTTAAGTAATAATATTATTATACTGATTTAGTTACTTTTACTTTATACCTATAGTAGTATCTAAGCTCTTCACCCTATACATAGTTCTAACTGTAAATTATACTCTGGAATAGTATTTATACTAATACCAGCTTAAACTAGTTGTGAGCCAGCATTGGCACGAATGCTGTTGCTGGGTACATTTTACAGTTAGAACCACATATAGGGTGAAGAGCTTAGATACTACCATAGGTACAGAGCGAAAGTAACCAAATACTAATACCAGCTTGCAACTAGTTTAAATAGTAATGAAATTACCTATTATGGTGGATAATTATGCCTCTAGTTATAATATTCAACCCTACAGCATTATTATACTTAATAAATAAATTAAGTGGTAAATAGAGTATTTTAACTAAAACCTTAACTTCATTTTACTTAACCTCTCTAAGGTATATTTTTATACCTCTATTAACGTCCTTTTTACTAATACTACTAATCTCTTATTTTAACTGAAATTTATAATACGTTTAGACTAAGAGACTATAATTAATAATAGTTAGTTTAACCTCTATAATAACCTTATATATTCTATATCTACTAAAAGTAAGAAAGTTACTAGAAGTATACTTACTTTAGAAATCTATATTATAGTAGCTGGCGTGAACTTTATCTATACTATAGCTATATTACTTAAGAAGATTCTTAAATATTAAAAACTTCCTTAAATTCTAATTATTATATATACTAACTTATATTTACTTTATTAATACCTTATAAAGCTTAGTACCACTGAAGAGAAGTATCTAATAATTAATATTATAACGTTAAGGTAGTTATATAAATACCGTAAGTTCTATAAGATATAGTAAATTAATAGAAAGAAGACTTTTGCTAATATCTTTATAAAGGGTATTCCAAACTATATCCTTAAGAGATTTATTAATTTAAATTATATAATTATTTAAATAGAGAGATAGGTAACTTAAGTAAAGTAGATAAATAAATACTTAGAATATTATATAGATAAAAGAATATAGATACTAAAAGATACTATTTTTTATATAAATAGATAAATACCAGAATATATAGTAGAAAGAAAAGTTTCTAATATTAGTTACGTTATACTATAGGGTATATAGTAACTATATATACTGCTATATATATAGTAGTATATTTCCTATAGCCTACTGGCTATAGATACATAGTATTTAGCGCTAGCCATAGCCTAATAGTATAGCAATTAGTAAGTAATTACTACGCTATAAATCTAAAGTCTTACGTAACGCTACACGCTATATAATATAGTATTAATAATAACTAATTACCAGAATACCAGTTTGCATCCATATAACGAAATGACATACAGCATACAATAGCCCTAACGATTAACTAACACTTATTTTATATGCTACCTAAAGAAATACCTTTTAAGTGGCAGTAGAAAGTTTCATATAGCAAATATTATATATATAGTGGAGAAATATATAGTAATATTCTATGTTGCTAATACTATTATATATCGTAAGAGGTATAATATAAACTATTAATTTTACAGTTTTTACATTTAATTTAAAGGTTTTAGATTAAATGATTATATTTGTATTAATAGTAATCGAATTAGGAGGACTTTTGTATATACTAATATAATATATCTGAAGAACCTTATATATTACCTTTAGTAATATATGAGGTAAATATTAAGTCGTATTCAATACTATAGTAGTATTAATAATATAAAGTATATTGTAGTTACTAATATATAGAATAATAACAATAATTTTGAAATTAAAGTTAATATTATTTCAAATAGTAAATTAAAAGTATAAGGAAGTAATATTGTATATTTAGTAGTAATAATAGTATTTCTTAAGAGTTTTGAGAGTATATCATTTAACTGGATATTTTACCTTATTAAGAATATTAAAGAGGTATATTATAGCTGGATATTCAAAATAGTAGTGAAGTTTATATATTTCTATTTTATAAGATATATAACGGTAATTATTCTTTCTTTATTAAGAAGTATCTATAGATACCTCCATTCTTAAATCATAGGCATGATACTTTTGCCTTAGTAGAATTTATTATAGATATTATTAAATATAAATCTAAGGTAACTTATATTTATAAGGCAAAGAAGAAAGAATATATTATAAGGAAATATATAAGATATTTGGTTACTTTTACTTTATATTAATAGTGGTATCTAAGCATTTTATTCTATATATAGGTTTAACTATATAATATACCCAGCAACAGTATTTATGCTCATACTGGCTTATAACTAATTTTAATAGTAATACAATTACCTATTATTATAGATAATTTTGCTTCCGGTTGTAATATTTAACCTTATAGTGGAAGAAGACCTTATAGTAATAATCTATATAGCAAAAGCCTTAATAAGGTTAGAACTTGATATATATAGCTAATAGTAGCCACTAAGATTATAGAATTAAGAATCTATATAAACCTCTTAAACATAGAATAGAATAGAAAGTCTGTAAAAGCTTAATATTCTATAATATATTGTTTTTTTATATCTTTATAATAAAATTAAACTTCCCCTAAAATTTATATAGCTATGTATAATTAAAGAACTATAGAATAGATAAAGAGATATCAGGCTATAATTATTATAACTAAGGTTATTAGTCTATTAAACTAAACCTTACTGAAATTATTTTAAATACTGTAATTAATAAATAGTCTATAGATATTAAAAAGAAACTTATATAGTTATTCTTTAATCTGCTATATTAAGTTTATTCTTTTGGAGACTTATTTTTCATTAGATAATATCCTAATATTAATATATTATAGTAATATTAATTATTAGATACTTTACAGCATTATAGGAATATAATTCCAGAGGTTTTAAAGGCTATTTAGTTATATTAGAAGTATCTATATTTATATAAATATTATTTATATATTAGCTATACTTAATATATTAAGATTATTTGCTAATAAGGGTAGGTTAAGTTTCACTATATTTACATAGAGTTTATAAGTTAGCTTATATTAATAGTGGAGAACGTTTATATTAGTAATAGAGAACCTTTATAATGGGGGCATAAAGCCTTATCTGGGGGGTCTGGAGGATATTAAGATTAAAGATATTAAGGTTATAATAAGTATTTAAATAGAGTAGCTATAGTTAATAGTAATTAAATTTCTTAAGATATTTAAATTATATATAGATAGTATAAGGATATAAGAATATAAGGTTAATATAGAAGAAGTTATTAGTTATTTATTATTAAAAAGGTAAATATAGGGTAAATATATTAACTATATTAAATATTATAATAGGGGTAGTTTCTCTAAAGTATATTATAATTAATTTATTTTATAGGGATATAAGAATAATAGAGGAAATAATTAACTACTTTAATATAGCAAACTGAAAGTACCTAATAGTGAAGAAATTAGAGGTATTTAAGTTAGGTAAAATATCTTGGAATATTATATTTAAGTAATAGCTTTTAAGTATAAAGGTATATATAAGGATGGTAATACTATTTATAAGTTTACTGCTGGTAGTAATACTCTTAGTAAATTATAGATTACTATTAAATTTAGAGAACTTTGGTGATTTCATTTATATTTCGAATAATAGGCTTTTTGCTATAAAATAATATACAAAATACCCTTAGGGTAGGTTTAGTAAAGTGGTTTTTCTTAAGGTTAATACAACGTCTGTAATAAGTAAGTAGTTTAGATAAGTAAGTGGTTTAGATAAGTAAGTGGTTTACCTAACTGTAACTACATAATATTTCTAACTAATAGGCAGCACTAAGAATAGTAACTAAATTAAAACTATTTAGAAACCTCTTTACTAAATATTTCTTTAATTAATTAATATATTTATATATTATAATTAGTATTTTGACGGATACTATATTGCCGTTAATCTATCTTAGCTTTTAGCTAATAACTATTTCTCCAATATATTTCCTTCTTAATCTAATTTACTATCTTTCTCTATAACTAAATATTCTCCATCTTAGTTATAGTAAGATTTCCTCTTTATCTAAAATATATTTTTTTAGCCTTTCTATATTAGCTAAGTAGATTATTTTCTTTCCAGAAGATCTAAGTATTAAACTTTGGTAATATATTTTAATATATAAATTCCCACGCTTTCTTTAAGAAATACTTTATAATTTTAATAATTGAGGTTAGGAAGCTATTTTAATAATGGATAATTCTTCTTTTAATAAGTTTAAATTAAGAAGATACCTTAATTAGGTTATTTAATATGTAGAAAATTCAAGCTGGAAACATTAATCGTAGAAATTCTAGAGGTATTAAAATATATGATTTTATATCAAGCTTAGATAGTATACTATCTATACTTAAGAATATAAGTTTAGCCACTCTTAAACCTCCTTAAATATTTGTAATTATAAAGGCTTATATAAAAGCCTTGTAAGATACAGAAAAGAAGTTTTCCTTTATAATATAAATATTATTCTCATATATCTTATTTTTAATTTATTAACTATATACCCTTTTAGTAGCCTAAAATACCTAATATGTAAAGGCTAAAGTAAATAAAATAAATAGGCTAGTATATAGAGTATAATAATATTATTTTTCTTATGCTATATTTTCAAGTTAGCGATATAATAATCTTTATCCTTATTAATAATAAGGAGGTAATAATTACTATTTATATATAGTTTTATATACTAATTAACATACCGAAGCTAATTTAAACCTCTTTTATTTAGTATTTATCCATTTTCAGATAATCTAATAACTTATTTGCATAGGAAATTATTTTCAGTATATCAGGTGGAGAGGTAATATTAGCCTGCAATAATAATATATAGTAAAATATTATAGTCTAATAAACTACTCGTCTAAATAACTATAATCTATTTATAATTACCAAGCTATATTATGTTTATATTTAAATACTTATTGGCGCTTATTATAACTATTCTGGATATAATTTAGCCTTTTATTAACTTAATTTTATTAAAGTTAAAAGTATTAAAGTCTATAATACTATATTTTGCAATTATATTTACTATAATAGAAAATTATATATTTATTATATCTGAATTTCTATATTAATATCTCTTATAGTTATATTTACTAAAGAAATATATCTGAAGCTATAGTTAGTATTTAATAAAGTTAGAAGCTTAGTATTTTCTAACTGGAGGTATATTATAATTAGCAAGTAGTTAATTAGCTATATCTTCCATACTATTTAGGTGAAAATGGAAAAATTAAGAATCTAAAATAAGAATATACTTAACTAGCTTCTCTTCTTTAAATATAGTTAAATTCCGTAAGTTAGAAATAGTATTATATTAGGATAGTTTTCCTTTGAATTAGTAAAGTAAGGTTATATATAATATTAAGTAGATCTATACGGCCGCTGAAATATCTAGCTTTTAGTTATTTTTGATAGCTTAAACTACTAGTACCATTTAGGTTTCTTTATTTAATAATGGTGTGCTATATTATTGTTAAATATGAAATAAAAGTCTGAAGTTAATATAGTTGCAGTTAGGTGAACCACTTACCTGTCTAAACCACTCGCTTATTACAGACGTTATTTTTAGTATTATATAATAATATTTTTATTAGTATCAACCTCTAGTAGAGTCTTAAGGCTATTATTATTAAGGTAATTAATATTTTTATAGCTTCTAAGGAAGGTTTGGTATATTACTGTAGAGTATACTTTAAAGTTAGTGGATAACTTATATTTATTAAATAAGATATATTTATTCCTAAAACTATACTCTATAAATTAATAATTAGAATTATTATATATATGGTATTTTTAGTTAGTATAACTATATATAGATATAGAAGGTAGGTAATAGTTACTTAAAGTGTAGAGTTATATATATATAAAGATATAGTTATAGTTTTGAGGGTTATCTTAAGGTAAGTTATATATATAGTTAGTTTGAAATTGGTTTCTAGCTGCTTTCTGGTAGTTATGTTTATTACTTTATATATATTATATTTTTTGGATCAATAAGGTATTACTTATAGTGGATTACAACTAGTTACAGAGATTCTGTAGGGTCTCTATAAAGCTAAAGAGGGTTATCTAGTATTTTAAATAAAATAGTATATATTTATAAGTTGGAGGTAGAGAATATTATTTATTTGGATTTTGGTAGGGATGGCTTTTTAGATATATATAAGCTTTAAGATTAGAAGCTTAAGAATTTCCTTTTTGCTTTTATTAGGGCTTTTAGTTATAATCCTTTGAAAGGTAGTATTTTGCCAGTTAGAGAGATAAAGCTATTAATTCTTGTTATTTTTGAAGTGTTCTTTAACGTTTTAGATTATTTACTTAAATGGAAGGTTAATATTCGAGTTACTTAAGTGGTTAAAGTAAAACTTATGAATATTATTTTTGAGTATAATTTAAAAACGTTTTATTTATATATATTATGGAATATGAAATTTAAAGTAATAATTATAAAGTATATAGATTTTTAGTTTAAGGATAATATAGAGATTCCTACTGTATTTTACATTTTTATTATATAGTTTTGTGAGATTGGTAGTATATTAAATGGATATAGGATTAAAAGACGTAGCAATAGTAATATATAGGGAATACTTATAATACTTAAGTTAGCTTTAGGTGTATTTTGGTGGTGTTTCTATTACTAGAGAGATTTTAAGGAAGATAAATAGAATAGTAGTGAAACTGATAATTATAATGGAGATTTCTTACTTTAAGTTATATATATATAGGCTGGTTAGTTAGATAGTAGATATCTCTCTTTAACTACTTATAGTGAGAATATGGCTAATATAGTGGTTTTAATTTTTGGTTGGATATTATGGAGGGGTAGAATAAAGTCTAATCCTTTTAGTATAAGGTTATTGATTTATTTAAAATACTTCTTAAGGTTACTTCTAAAGTTAATATTAAATTCTGGAACATTTTAAACTTATTTATAGGTTTATAGGGTAAGTTCAGTTTATTAGAATAGTTAATATGAAACTATGAATATTTGATTACTATCTGTTTTAATCTGTAAACTATAAGTTATAGGGTAAATCCTGAAATAATAGATTATAGAAATACTGGTAAGTTATTAAGTTACTGTAAATTATTCCTTAAAGTTACATTTAAATATCTAAGAAGGATTTTAGGTTATAAGGCTTTATATAGGTCTAGAGCGCTATTTGGTATATTAGATAGATAGAGATTATAATAGAGGTTTTCTTTATAATAACTTTATAATTAACATCAAGGATTTAGCTAAAGAGTATTAAGTTAAGATATTAATAGATTTTAAGGAAATAGAAATACCTGCTAGTGAAGTTATTATGGAAGTAGAAGTAGCTAAAGTAGCTATTTTACCTATAGGGGTTAATTTAAATATTATTATGAGGGTGTGAGGGGTGTAGGGTAAGAGAGAATTATTAATTTCGTTAGCTTTATAGGAAGAGGAATAAGGGAAAGGTTTCTAAGAGGTTATATAGATTTCTTAAGAAATAAAATCAGAAATACTATAAACCTTTAGTATTAAAACTCTGGTAATAGCTTGAAGAGGGTTATTACGTTTAATAAATATACTTTAGTAAGTAATTATTATAAATATATATTAATTATTTAATCGTGTTATAGAAAGTATTTTATTTTAAACTAAAGTGAGGATATATATTAACTTTCTAATAATAGCCTCTATGAAGGGTTAGTATATAGTTTAGAGGGCTTTGGTAAGATTTTAGGGTGGGGAGGGTTTAAGGTGTCCAAGTAATAATTCTTACGATTTTTCACTTTATATAGATTTTAGGTATAGGGTTTTATAATTACTTCCTCTGATATAATAGGTTTTCCTAATTCATAGTATAGTGATATAATAGTTAGGTTAATTACTGATTAGTGTTAGTTTAATTATTAGGGTTATTATATACTGTATATAATTCTATTATAGATATGTAAACTGGTGTTTTGGTTTTTAGTTATTATTATTACTATAGTATATAGTATATAGTGTTATATAAGGCGTTAGATTTATAGTATGGTAATTACTTACTAATTACTATACTATTAGATTACAGCTGGCATTAGATACTGGATATCTGTAGCTTATAGGCTGTGGAGAATATACTACTATATATATAGCAGTATATATAGTTACTGTATACCTTATGGTATGGTCTAAATAATAATACATTATTAACTAAATGTGGTTTCTAAGGTTTAAATTCTAAAGGAACTCTAAAAGATTATTATAAAGTAAAATAAAAAGCTTTAACTATAGTGAGTATTAGATATTAGAGAGTATTTAAGATATAGGGAAGTAGAAGCTTTTATTTCAGAGGTTTTATAGTAGAGGCTATTACTATTACCTATATTTCACTTAATAGTATTTACTTATGCATATTCTAAGGTTATAGTAGTGGCTAAATATCTTATCTTAGAAGTTATATTAAATTACATTTCTGAAGTAAGATTAGTAAGATCTTTATAAGAAACTTAAAAGCTCTAGATTACTGATGTCTATTAGCTTAATAAGTACAAATGCCTCCTTAAAATTGAGGCTTAGCTTAGTATTTATAAAAGCTAATAGGTATAAAATGACTATAAGATTTATATACCCACTTTAGTATATATATTCTTTTATATTCTTATAGTAATTGCTATCTACTTTAAGTTTTAGTTACTTTAGTATAATATAATCAATACTTTTATTTAACTAACGTTCATTAAGGTAGTTTATATAAAGATACCACTTAGTTATTAAAAGCTTGGAAAGTTCTACTATCTAAATAAAGTACTTTATAGTTTTCAAAGATTTCCTTTTCTCTAGTAGTATTCTTTGGAGGTAAGCTTTAAATATCTTAATTTTACGTTAGCTGCGGGAAAGCTATACTACTAACTTAAAAGATATATTATCTTTTTCTTTTATATTAATTACTACATATCATTTCTTCCCGTCAGAAGATATATCTAAAGTATTTACACTATTAGTAGATCTATAAAAGAAATATTACTTTAAGAAAAGTAAAACCCTATAGTAATTCCTTAATATTAAGATTATTTAAATTTAAAATTCATAATAGCTACAGCTTCCTTAAGGTATCTATATGAAAAAGCTTCTTCAATATCTTAGAAAATGCATATAATATATCAAATAATTAAAACTTCCCTGAAACCTAAGCAACTTCCTCCATAATATAATTAAGCTTCCTATATAGAAATGAAACGCTACTGATAAAATATTAACTTTATTAATTACGTTATAGTTATAATAAAACTAGATATTACCTTTATAGCTAGCTAATTATTCTATTTTAACCAGAATCCTAAAGATAACTACTAAATTAGAACTAAGTAAATAATATAATACCTTAGTAAAACTAGAAACCTCTACCCTAAATCTAGCTATAAGACCGGTAATTTATAATATAACCTTATTATTACTATAGATACCAGTTTTGCAAATAATAGCAAGATTTAAAAAAACTTTTAAGTGTATATTATATACCTCTTTAGCAAAGTTATAGTATAGTAAGTAAATAAATAAAATACTATTACCACTTTAATAACTAAAATAGAATTATTAACATTATGATAAGTAATATAAGAAACTATTTTTACTAGCTATCTTGTTACTATATTTTAAGTAAACCTTATAATAAATATATTTAATAGAGGTAGAATATATAAATCTTATCTAGCAGTCCGGATTCAATATTTTGATTAGTAAATAATATAGCTTCTAATTACTAAAACAATATAAGTATATATAAAACTGGAATATATAAATATCTATAACTACTAACCATAATAAGAAACTTACTAAAGTTATTTTAAAGTTAAATATATATCCTCGGAAGACCTTATAGCTAATAATCTTATACAGCCTCTCTAAAGTTAACAGTTTAGTATTCTTATTACTTAAATTAATATAATAAACTACTTAAACTACTTGAATATATCATAAGAAGAGAAACATAAAGAGAGACTATCTATGTTAGTATTTAAAAGCCTTAATAGAACTTTTAATAATCAGTTAGAATTCATCAACTCTACATCCAGTAATAATATAGTTAAAATAAAGCTTAAAAGTATCTAAAATACCTAAGGTATCTAAAGATACCCTTTATCTAAATAATAAGAGATATCTAAATAGCATATAAATAATACTACTCTTTCTATTATAGAAATAGAAATTTAATTAAGGTAATAAAGCTATAAGGACAATATCTTATAAGTAATAACAAAGTTTTTAAACTAATATTATTTGAAGAGGCTAACCTATAGATACAGCCCTTAAGGCTGAAGGAATATATTAGAAATAATATATTCAAGCAGTAGAGTTTATACTATCAAAACCTCAGGTACCTATAGTATCTCTATAAACCTCACCCCACTTATATTAGTTAAAATAAAGCCTTATATATCGTGTATAACTATATTTAGCTATATATAATACACACCGGACATTTACCCCCTAATTATATATAATGGATATAAGTCTATATCTTCCTTCCCTTTATTATAAATATACTTTCCCTATTTATTAGCTATTATATTAACTATCCGCACTTACTGCCTAGGGTTTCCTCTATTCAAATCGTTTCTTAGCTCCACCTTATATATAAAGTATATTAGGCAAAAGCTAACTATTAGATACACTTACCTTAATAGAACCCCGAGAGGTATATAATTTAGCAATAGATTAGAGTTCTTCAATATAACTACTAATAACTTCAAATTCATTACTATTACTTAGATTTTACTTAGTAATACTTACTTATCTATATATTAAAACTATATTAGAAGCTACAATATCTAATCTTAGAAGTTATATTATATTAAACTTCTGAAGCTAAGTTAGTAAAATCTCTATATAAACCTAAAACGTTTTAAGTTACCACTAAGTTTATGACTATAAGTTTAATAAAAATATATTTTCTCGTAGAAATGGGATATATAGTATTATATATAAAGATTAATAACTACAGAATAACTATTAAGTCTATATAGCTATTTTAGTAAGTATATTCTCACATACTCTGTTGATACTTACTAACTATTTTAAATATTTATTCTTTTTACAGAATATAGTTAATATATTTATTTAAGCGATATCTCATAAGATAGAGTATATAGAGATACTATCTAGCTACTCTGAATACAGAAATATATATTATTTAAAAGCAATACTTTACAGTGTTTCAAAATCTTCTCTCATTTAGTAATACTATTTAGAGGCAGATATTAAATACTTTAGCTTTATATTAGCTACAGGAAAGCTATATTACTAACTGAAAGAATATATCTTTCTTTATGATTTATATTACCAACTATATATTTTCCTTCGTTTTAGAATATATCTCTTAAATATATATAATATTCATTAATCTTTAAAAGAAATATTATCTTAAGAAGAATGAAGATTTATAATACTTTATTAGTATTAGAGTTATTTAAGATTAAATAATCTAATAACTATAATTTCTCTAAGTAGCTTATAGTACGTAAGTTATTAAATAATCTATAAAATATATATAATATATTCAATACTTTAAGATTTCGCTCAAACTCAAAAACATCTTTCAATAATATATTTAAGTTTCTTATATGGAGATTAAATACTACTGGTAAAGTATTAACTTTATTAATCATATTATAGTTATATTAAAACAAAATATTATCTATATAGCTAACTATGTTTTATGATTTAACTAGAAGTTTACAGATAATTATAAAGTTAAAACTAAATAGATAATATAGTATCTTAGTAAGATAAAGAATCTCTACCTTACGTTTAGCTATAAAGTGTATGATTTCAGAAATTACCTTATTATTACTATAATTACTTGCTTTATATATAATGGTAGAACTTAAACGACTTCTAAATATATCTTGTATATCTTTTTACTCATTATATAATATAGCAAACTATTAAATATAATATAGGAGAGACTAATAGCTTACTTTCTATTGTAACTATTAGTAGATATATTACCGTCCAAAGTATACTTTCAGTTTTCTCACCCCCCCACTAACTACTACTGTTAGTTTAATCGTTAGGGTTATTGTATGCTATATGTAATCTTATCGTACGGATGCAAACTAATATTCTGGTAATTAGTTATTATTATTACTATATTATATAGTATATAATATTATTCTAAGAGTGTAACTAAAAGTCTGAATTAGGAAAGATTAAGATATATAAATGGGGTCTATATTACTATATAGACTATTACTTAAAGAATCTAAGTTAGAATTCTTTAAGTGAAAATCTTTCTAATATCTAGCTGGTAGGTTGCCGGATATACTATATAGTATTAGTTAGTTATATTCTTATAACTATCCCCCCCTCCTGAAGCTTTAGTTTCTAAGGTTATAGTTATATGCCCTACCTTATCTTCCAATTATAAGGCCTTACTAATATTACTAATTATATAGTAACTATAATATTAATACTTAATATTATTATTAAGCATCTTTAACTTACTTTTATTACAAGAATATCAGTTTAAGAACCAATCTGATATTTTTGAATAGTAACGTAAATATTTATAATACTATTATTATAGATACTTTTATTTATTCCTTATATTTATTTATTATAATATTTGCCGTTAGCCTCATAATAAGTTATTATTTCTAGTTTTCAGATATTATTCTATTATAAGAAGTTTACTATAATTTCCTTAAAGTTACTTTATTATTTTTACGGCAGTACTTCTCTGTTCTTTATTCTATATTTTCTATAAGTTTTAATTTTTATCTTTACTACTTTTATTCTTTAGATATCCCTCTATATTTACTTACCAGATACTTACAACCTTATGTTCATTCTATTAATACTTCCCTCTATTTTTATTCTTTTTCTATTTATTATTAATATACTATATATTCTATAATAATACCTTATATTACTATTACTATTTTTATCCTCCAGATATATATCTATAATAATCCCAAAGCTAATAATAAGAACTTTCTTTATCTAAAGTCTGGCAACTAGATACTATATTTTAGTTATCTTTTATTTCTTTCTTTTTTAATATAGAGAAACGTCTCTATATTATTAGTAAGTATAATATAAAATATATTATCTATAAAAGGAATAAGTAGAAATATTATAATATAAGTTATTCCTTTACTATATTATTACTAGTATTTTACTCAATTTATAGTATAAATTCCCTTTAAGTTATATAATATTACTTAAGCTACTTTAAATAAGTTTATCTATTTCTATAAGCTTCTAGAGTGGAGAATCGTATAATTATACTATAAGGATAAACTTCTTTATATTCTCTTTAAGACTTTAGCAAAATAGTAATATATAGGTGAAATTATTTGGAATTCCACTATTAGTATAAAGTAATTAAAGTCAACTTTAGAGTATCTTCTCCTCCAGAAGATATTATCTATTTATAAGTATCTAAATATTATACTTCTTATTTCTATATATTATACTAAATACTTACTATACTGTTTCCGCTAATTACTTTAAATAGGTGAATATTTTTAGTATAAAGACTAAAATACTTTACTATATATCTATTATATAATCTATATACTTCCGGAATAATAGTTTCACTATTATATTGAATAAAAGGTTTACTTGTTTCCTTAATAATTCCTATTATACTAAATCTCCGCCTGACGTTAACATATATATTATTAAGGTAATATTCTAATTTAATAATATTTTGCGCTAATATCTTACTAATTATTCTGTATATAATACTTCTAATTATATTATTACCATTAAGGGTAGTTAGTTTATTCCTTATAGATATAATATTACTACTTCTTACTATATACTTCCTCCTATCTTACTATCTATTAATAGTAAGTTTAGTAAGAATATTAATAAAAATAGTAATAATAATAGTAATAATAGTAATATTAATAATAGTAATTTATCTAGTAGTAAATCTAAGGTAGTTAAAATCCCTTTAAGGTTTCTCTATCTATTTACATCTATTTGCTATTCTCTTAGTAGTAATATTATTATTACTTCTTATTCTTAAGGTTATATTATTATTACTTCCAGCGGTCTCTCTATAAATACTAGCCTTTCTATTAGTTATACTATTAAGAAAGCTATATCTAATTCTTTTCCTTTCAATAATATTTATATAGTAAGCTTTCTATATTAACTTACTAATAATAATAATAGTAATAGTATTATAATACTAAATACTAAAGAGGATATTAATAAGTTTAATAATTAACTTCCTCTAAAGAGATATAAAATCTATTTATTTAACGTTACTATTACTTTATTATCTTCTGTAGCCTCTTACTAAGTATCCACTACTATTTCTAAGAAAAGTACTGTAAAGAAAGTTACTTTTAAGAAGGCTATTTTTAAGTAAGCTGCTACTTTTACTATTACTCTAAAGAGAAGTTAGAAATATCCTTACAAAAATACTTCCAAATCTTAAGTATATTTTATATCATTCATTATATATACTGGCTATTTTATTATTAAAGTCTTTAAGGTTAGTTGAGAAGTATATTCTTTAATATTCCTATTTATATATATTAACTAATTTATTACTAAGGTTTATAAAGTTTCCAGTTTATTAATATATTCCTCAGAATATTATTCAAGATATTTAAGTAGTTAATAGATTCTTTTTCTTTTCTTCTTTCCTATATAATATTACTTCAAATTTAATATTACTTCTAATTATCCTACTTCCTATAATAGCATATTATTTATCCTTTATATTTATAAATAGTATCTTCTATATTACTTAAATTAGTTACAGTCTTCCAGATATTATACTCTACTGGCTAACTTACCTATTTTATAAGAAACTACCTATTAACTTTGTTTCCTTATTTACTAATAATCTTCTTAACCTTCCACTTTATAGGGTTTTCCTCTAACTTAAATAGTATAACCTAAGTATTACTATTATCCTGCCGGTTTATCTAAGATTTAAGGAATAAAACTGGAAATAAATTATATATTTATTGGTATTACTTCAGCAAATATACTCTATATATTTGTTTCCTAATCCTCTTAGTAATAGAAACTGTAATATATCTTAACGTTAGCGTTTTATATTTGAATCTGAAATTCTTTATTAATAATTTAATAATAGCTTCGTATGTAAACTTATGCTACTTATACCTTATATTATATATTTTTACTTAGCTTTCTATAGCTGTCTACTAGTAGATTGCTATTTATTGATACATTAGCTAATATAGTTAATATATCCTGCTATACTCTTAATTAATAGATTACCTTTTACTATATATTTAACTATTGATAGGTGAAATCTAGATAGCCTTTCTATTAGCAAGCAGCTGGTGGTAGTATATTTATTATTATTATATATAAATACGGCTTCCTTTAGTTATACTACCTAGACTATAGGTAAGTTTCTAGCAAACGCCTGGAGGTATTACTTAAGAGTCTAATATATTTACTTAGTCTGCTTATTAGTCTATAGATAGTATACTATTAATAGCTATTATTTAATAAACTATTTCACTATAGATTCTTTCTAGAACTGGCTGGTAAGAAGCTTATTTCTATTATTAATAATATCCCCTGGTATATTAAATTAATATTCTACTTCCTTATAGAGTATTACTACTAGCTTGATAGCTATTATCCTCTTTATTATTAAGATAAATAAGGTAAAGTTTATAAATCTATTTATAATTATAAGTTTAATATTATAGATATTGCTATCTCTCTAGATATTTTCCAGAAGTCTAATAATAACATTTATATTAAGTTTCTGGAATAATCCTATAGAGATTAGTATAAACTATAACTACCTATAAAATTTATCTTATAATATTTGAATATCTTAGTAAACTTAATATAATACTATATAATTTTATATATCTATAGCTAGGTTACTTTAGTGGAAGTGTCTCTTTACTAAATTATAAATCCTATTTATATCTATATATTCCACTTTATATTTATGATAATATAGATAAAGGATTTTATATCTGAGGAGTTCCATATATAATATAATTAATATTCCTTTAAAGAAAAGTATCCTATCTATATTAACTAACTATCTTGTTATACCTATAGCTATTTACTAAATTCTCTCTATATATATTTAGTAATTCTGATTATAAATCTATAGTCCTTTAATAAATTATTCCAGATTCTTAAATACTTTCAGGAAGTATGCTATTTTATTTTTAATAAGCTTCCTTATTACTGAATATAGAATATATTACATTAAAATAGTAACCTTAGCCTTCCTTAAGTTCTTATTACTATTTAGTATCTATTAAATATTCTCTATTACTTTATACTTCTTCTAGCTATAGGTAACTATAGCTATAGTTATTACTATTCTTTTGGTATTCTAAGGAGAAACTTACCTTTAGGATGTTAAGTATCCTCTGTTTTTAAGATTAACTTTTTTACTAAAATATTCTTCTTACTTTCTAATTATGTAGATAAAGGTTTTTACTAACTTTAAGTTTCCCTAAGCGTTCTTAATTACTTTATAAATATTTACTAATAGTAGCTTTATAAGCTAAAGCTTATTTATAAAAGTTAGTAGTATATTATAATACTCTATCTTCCCCTTTATATAGTCTAACTATCTAAATAATCTATCTATTAGGTTTATTACCTTAGACTAATAGTCTAAGTTAAAATAAAATACTAAAAGCTTATAAACTTAGTAGGTAAGGTTTTCCTAAAGATTCTATATTAAAGTTATAATAATCTCTATTAGTATGTAATAGTCTGTAAAAACTATAAACGTTTTAGAAAGATGTATAAAATAGTAGCTTTAGTAATTTAGACTCTCTATAATAATAAATAGCTTCTATTATTCTATTTTCCACCTTTACTTTACCTTACTAAGTTTCTTAGAGTAGTAGGTAATAGGTTACTATTAGCTTTCTATTATTTATAAGAGAATACCTAAGATTACTTTTTATAATATATTTATTTTAACTTTAGTTTCTTAAAGAAAATTTCAATATTAGAAAATAGTTACTAAATATAAAGCTTCTTATAATATTAGGAATATTACTTATATATTATTAGGCTATAAAAATACTTTCTTCTTTATTTCCCCCTTGAAAAATATAGTAAGTAATATTATTATTCTAAAATACTTAATAATAAACTTATAATAGAAGTTGCAGAAATCTAGAAATATCTAAAGTTTCCTAAATATCTTTAATAGGTTCTATTTAGTAATTACTTACACTCTAGCTGAGTTTATCTTAACTTCTATCTAAATTATAATATAACCTAGGAAACTGGTTTTCTCTATATAAGATTTATATCTAGAGAACTTTATGAAAAGATATATTCTATATAGTTTAGTAAGAATTTATAATAGATTACTAATATAATCTTTCTTAATTTTAGTTATATATATTATAATATTATCTCTATATACTATATAGTAGGGTTGAATATCACAACCGGGGGCATAATTGTCCACAATCATAGGTAATTTTATTACTATTTAAACCAGTTGTGAGCCAGTATTAGTATGAATGCTGTTACTAGGTAAGATTTACAGTTAGAACTATATATAGGGTGAAGAGCTTAGGTACCACTATAGGTACAGAGTAAAAGTAACTAAATATATACTATATGGTAGATATTAATTAGTCTGGTAAGTATAAAGTTAATATATATTTGAAATATTATAGATATATTAATAAAATTAAATAGTATAACTATATACTTATAATAGTTATACGTTATTTTTAATATTATCTTCTAATAGTCTTTTAACTTAATTTTAATATAGTAGTAGATATTCTTAAGGTTAATCTTTAAAATTTATATTACTTTTTAAGGCCTATTTAGAAGTTTACTAATAAGAAGTAGTAGATATTAGTTTTTAATTATAATCTTATTAAGTTTCCTATAGTTGATATAAAGATATAAGGAACTATTCTTCTTTAATATAAATAGAATAAATATACCTACTTTACTTATTAACGGCTATATATAACTATTCGCCAGATTCTCTATAATATATATTCTTAATTTTTCCAGTTATTACTAGCTTAGGGGGTAAATAGAGCTATATAGTAGTTTCTTACCTAGTTTCAGATTAATAAAGTATTTAATATTCTTAAGTACTAAAATAGTCTTTACTGCTACTTTATTAAATAGTTTCTACTTACTTAGTAGTTTCTTGGGGAAATTTTCTGTTACTATAATCCAATCCGATTTCCCTAAGATCTTAATATAAATCCCTAAGTTATTTCCTACTTTACTAATATAAAGTATATAAGTAGTTTTATTATTCCTAATAATCCTTTAGGTAAATACCTTCAGCTTAGTAATTATTATAGGCTACGACTGGATATTCGGCGAGAGCTATACCTAGGTATCTGAAGCTAACCCCCTCGCCCGAATGGAACCCCGGTGGACTCTATATAGTATTATATATATAGACGTTTCCAGGTATTTAAAAAGGCTTTTGTTTTACTTCTTAGTTCTAAATAAATAGTATTTTACGTAATCTTCCGGTTAAATAAGTTTAGATTGAATCTTTTATATATTTAAGATTAAGTTTTATTTACTATATAAAGAATATTAGGTAAAATATAACTTACTATTAATTAAGTATATAATTTAGTTACGTATAGCTTCTAGAATATAATATTATATAATAGGTAACTAACTAACTAATATAAGAAATAATAGAGAATATTAATATTCCTTAGAACATTTCCACAGATAGTAACCTTATAAGTAAACTATTTTAGTAGTAGTTATAATATATCTTAAGCTTTCTCTACTAAAGAATTAATAAGCTTATATATAAATTAGTAAAATAAGATATTATAGTAAGTAGTAACTTCCAGATAGCTACTATAATAAATACCTTTAATTTATATTAGGATATTTTAGTAACCTCCAGAATAATATCTATTAAGATATTAGCTTTTAAAGTTAATAATATTACTATATTTTTACTAATAGCGAACTAGTAGAAGAAGCTTCTTTTTCTACTTCTGAAACTTTTAGATAAATAGAAGAAATATTAAATATAGGCTTAATAAATAAAAGCTAAGTTTAAAATTAACTATGATTTTTTTAATAATAATTAGAAATATTAATATTTAGTTTACTTCTATCTAAACTCTAATTTCCAGTAGGTAGTTAAAATCATCTATATAGCAGAAAGACTAAATAATTTCTATAATCTAAATAATTTTATAAGTTACCTAAATAGAATTTACCTAAATCTAAATAACTAGCTTTATATTATTATCTAGCTATAAAGCTTTAGGTAGAAGGAAAATAAGTAACTAACTATCTTTCTATCTTAATCTAAGAAAACTTTAGTTAATATTAGAGGATATAGATAGCTAAATATAGTTTAGATCTTTCTATTAAAAGCTATTTTATTTTTCTTTCTTAAAAAGCTACGTATTATAGTTAACTTTTCTATAGAGTATAAACTCTAATTATCTAAAATTTAAAATATAATTTAGAAGCTTAAATATATAAAGTAAATATTAGTATACTACTAGCTACTTTACTAGAAACCTACTATCTATAATATAAAAGATAATATTATAATAACTAAATTAATTTAAAAGTAATAATAATATTAAAACTTTAGTAACTTTTCTTCTATGTTTAAGAAATATTCTAAGGATTACTAGAATATTTACTAATATTTTAAATATAGTAAGAAAGGCTATATATATATAGAAACTATATAATATAGAAATATAAGAAAATTAGTATAAAGATTATAAAAACTATAATTACTTCAGATTATATTCAGAATAATTAGAAAGACAGTATTTCCCCACTTAGTAATAGTAAAACCTTAGGAAAAAAGTAATTTTAAAGTAAAGTTAGACTCTAAAGCTAATAGAGGTAAAAATAATAAAATAGGAAAAATAATAGAAAGAGAAATAAGTAAGAAATTAGTAGTTAGTATAAGAGTGTAGCTAAAAGCCTAGGTAAGGAAAGGGAAAGTAGTAAAAGGTAGGTTTCTGTAGGTTATAAGATTTTAACTTAGTAGGCTAACTAATAGTGGCTATAAGAGGGTTTTATTCTATGGAGGTTTTATAGCTTTAGGCTTTTATTAGTTATATAATAATCCTGGCTATTCCAGCTTTATATAAGCTATAGGGGACTATATTTTTATAATTATCTCCCCCTTTTAGAGGCTTTAGCCTCTAAGGTCTGTAAATACTATAAAGCTGCTTTTAATATATAATTTTACTAACTGTTTACTAGTAGCGTGAAGTTGAATATGAAATAACAATTAAATAATAGTTTGAATAATAGCTGAAATAATAGTTAAAATAATAGTTAAAATAATAGTTAAAATAATAGTTAAAATAATAGTTAAA